>JAPFFH010000066.1:0-100304 GCA_029030765.1 Salix suchowensis
AATTTGAAGACTTATACCAACTAAAAGGGATTGGATATGAACAAGGTTAGAAATCTAAGGCTAATAATCATTTAAAATGGGACTCGTCAAAGTCGGGACCAATTTGTCACGAAAATCCAAGGCTAACACCCCCTCCAAAAACCAAGTTCAATCATTTTTTGGGGGAAAAGTCTATTACCTATAAATTTGAAGTCTAATACCAACTAAAAGGCATTGGATATGAACAAGGTTAGAAATCTAAGGCTAACAATCATTTAAAATGGGGCTCGTGAAGTCGGGACCAATTTGTCAGAAAATCCAAGGCTAACACCCCCCTCAAAAAACCAAGTTCTATCATTTTTGGGTGGAAAAGTCTATTACCCATAAATTTGAAGTCTAATACCAACTAAAATATATTGGATATGAACAAGGTTAGAAATCTAAGGCTAATACTCATTTAAAATGGGGCTCGTCGAGTCGGGAACAATTTGATCAGAAAATCCAAGGCTAACACCCCCTCCAAAAACCAAGTTCAATCATTTTTTGGGGGAAAAGTCTATTACCCATAAATTTGAAGTATAATACCAACTAAAAGATATTGGATATGAACAAGGTTAGAAATCTAAGGCTAATACTCATTTAAAATGGGGCTCGTCGAGTCAGGACCAATTTGTCCGAAAATCCAAGGATAACACCCCCTCCAAAAACCAAGTTCAATCATTTTTGGGGGAAAAGTCTATTACCCATAAATTTGAAGTCTAACACCAACTAAAAGGTATTGGATATGAACAATGTTAGAAATCTAAGGCTAACAATCATTTAAAATGGGGCTCGTGAAGTCAGGACCAATTTGTCCGAAAATCCAAGGCTAACACCCCCTCAAAAAACCAAGTTCTATCATTTTGGGTGGAAAAGTCTATTACCCATAAATTTGAAGTCTAATACCAACTAAAATATATTGGATATGAACAAGGTTAGAAATCTAAGGCTAATACTCATTTAAAATGGGGCTCGTCGAGTCAGGAACAATTTGACCGAAAATCCAAGGCTAACACCCCCTCCAAAAACCAAGTTCAATCATTTTTGGGGGAAAAGTCTATTACCCATAAATTTGAAGTCTAATACCAACTAAAAGGTATTGGATATGAACAATGTTAGAAATCTAAGGCTAATAATCATTTAAAATGGGGCTCGTGAAGTCAGGACCAATTTGTCCGAAAATCCAAGGCTAACACCCCCTCAAAAAACCAAGTTCTATCATTTTGGGTGGAAAAGTCTATTACCCATAAATTTGAAGTCTAATACCAACTAAAATATATTGGATATGAACAAGGTTAGAAATCTAAGGCTAATACTCATTTAAAATGGGGCTCGTCGAGTCAGGAACAATTTGACCGAAAATCCAAGGCTAACACCCCCTCCAAAAACCAAGTTCAATCATTTTTGGGGGGAAAGTCTATTACCCATAAATTTGAAGTCTCATACAATCTAAAAGGGATTGGATATGAACAAGGTTAGAAATCTAAGGCTAATACTCATTTAAAATGGGGCTCGTCGAGTCAGGACCAATTTGTCCGAAAATCCAAGGCTAACACCCCCTCCAAAAACCAAGTTCAATCATTTTTGGAGGAAAAGTCTATTACTTATAAATTTGAAGTCTAATACCAACTAAAAGGTATTGGATATGAACAAGGTTAGAAATCTAAGGCTAACAATCATTTAAAATGGGGCTCGTGAAGTCGGGACCAATTTGTCCAGAAAATCCAAGGCTAACACCCCCTCCTAAAAACCAAGTTCTATCATTTTTGGGGGGGAAAACTCTATTACCCATAAATTTGAAGTCTAATACCAACTAAAAGGAATTGGGTATGAACAAGGTTAGAAATCTAAGGCTAATACTCATTTAAAATGGGGCTCGTGAAGTCAGGACCAATTTGTCCGAAAATCCAAGGCTAACACCCCCTCCAAAAACCAAGTTCAATCATTTTTGGGGGAAATGTCTATTACCCTTAAATTTGAAGACTTATACCAACTAAAAGGGATTGGATATGAACAAGGTTAGAAATCTAAGGCTAATAATCATTTAAAATGGGACTCGTCAAGTCACCAATTTGTCTGAAAATCCAAGGCTAACACCCCCTCCAAAAAACCAAGTTCAATCATTTTTGGGGGAAAAGTCTATTACCTATAAATTTGAAGTCTAATACCAACTAAAAGGCATTGGATATGAACAAGGTTAGAAATCTAAGGCTAACAATCATTTAAAATGGGGCTCGTGAAGTCAGGACCAATTTGTCCGAAAATCCAAGGCTAACACCCCCTCAAAAAACCAAGTTCTATCATTTTGGGGGGAAAAGTCTATTACCCATAAATTTGAAGTCTAATACCAACTAAAATATATTGGATATGAACAAGGTTAGAAATCTAAGGCTAATACTCATTTAAAATGGGGCTCGTCGAGTCAGGAACAATTTGACCGAAAATCCAAGGCTAACACCCCCTCCAAAAACCAAGTTCAATCATTTTTGGGGGGAAAAGTCTATTACCCATAAATTTGAAGTCTAATACCAACTAAAACGATATTGGATATGAACAAGGTTAGAAATCTAAGGCTAATACTCATTTAAAATGGGGCTCGTCGAGTCAGGACCAATTTGTCCGAAAATCCAAGGCTAACACCCCCTCCAAAAACCAAGTTCAATCATTTTTGGGGGAAAAGTCTATTACCCATAAATTTGAAGTCTAATACCAACTAAAAGGTATTGTATATGAACAATGTTAGAAATCTAAGGCTAACAATCATTTAAAATGGGGCTCGTGAAGTCAGGACCAATTTGTCCGAAAATCCAAGGCTAACACCCCCTCAAAAAACCAAGTTCTATCATTTTGGGTGGAAAAGTCTATTACCCATAAATTTGAAGTCTAATACCAACTAAAATATATTGGATATGAACAAGGTTAGAAATCTAAGGCTAATACTCATTTAAAATGGGGCTCGTCGAGTCAGGAACAATTTGACCGAAAATCCAAGGCTAACACCCCCTCCAAAAACCAAGTTCAATCATTTTTGGGGGGAAAGTCTATTACCCATAAATTTGAAGTCTCATACAATCTAAAAGGGATTGGATATGAACAAGGTTAGAAATCTAAGGCTAATACTCATTTAAAATGGGGCTCGTCGAGTCAGGACCAATTTGTCCGAAAATCCAAGGCTAACACCCCCTCCAAAAACCAAGTTCTATCATTTTTGGGGGAAAAGTCTATTACTTATAAATTTGAAGTCTAATACAAACTAAAAGGTATTGGATATGAACAAGGTTAGAAATCTAAGGCTAACAATCATTTAAAATGGGGCTCGTGAAGTCAGGACCAATTTATCCGAAAATCCAAGGCTAACACCCCCTCCTAAAACCAAGTTCTATCATTTTTGGGGGAAATGTCTATTACCCTTAAATTTGAAGACTTATACCAACTAAAAGGGATTGGATATGAACAAGGTTAGAAATCTAAGGCTAATAATCATTTAAAATGGGGACTCGTCAAGTCGGGACCAATTTGTCACGAAAATCCAAGGCTAACACCCCCTCCAAAAAACCAAGTTCAATCATTTTTTGGGGGAAAAGTCTATTACCTATAAATTTGAAGTCTAATACCAACTAAAAGGCATTGGATATGAACAAGGTTAGAAATCTAAGGCTAACAATCATTTAAAATGGGGCTCGTGAAGTCGGGACCAATTTGTCCCAGAAAATCCAAGGCTAACACCCCCTCCAAAAAACCAAGTTCTATCATTTTTGGGTGGAAAAGTCTATTACCCATAAATTTGAAGTCTAATACCAACTAAAATATATTGGATATGAACAAGGTTAGAAATCTAAGGCTAATACTCATTTAAAAATGGGGCTCGTCGAGTCGGGACCAATTTGTCCAGAAAATCCAAGGCTAACACCCCCTCCAAAAACCAAGTTCAATCATTTTTTGGGGGAAAAGTCTATTACCCATAAATTTGAAGTCTAATACCAACTAAAAGGTATTGTATATGAACAATGTTAGAAATCTAAGGCTAACAATCATTTAAAATGGGGCTCGTGAAGTCGGGACCAATTTGTCAGAAAATCCAAGGCTAACACCCCCTCAAAAAAACCAAGTTCTATCATTTTTGGGTGGAAAAGTCTATTACCCATAAATTTGAAGTCTAATACCAACTAAAATATATTGGATATGAACAAGGTTAGAAATCTAAGGCTAATACTCATTTAAAATGGGGCTCGTCGAGTCGGGAACAATTTGACCAGAAAATCCAAGGCTAACACCCCTCCAAAAAACCAAGTTCAATCATTTTTGGGGGGAAAGTCTATTACCCATAAATTTGAAGTCTCATACAATCTAAAAGGGATTGGATATGAACAAGGTTAGAAATCTAAGGCTAATACTCATTTAAAATGGGGCTCGTCGAGTCAGGACCAATTTGTCCGAAAATCCAAGGCTAACACCCCCTCCAAAAACCAAGTTCTATCATTTTTGGGGGAAAAGTCTATTACTTATAAATTTGAAGTCTAATACAAACTAAAAGGTATTGGATATGAACAAGGTTAGAAATCTAAGGCTAACAATCATTTAAAATGGGGCTCGTGAAGTCAGGACCAATTTATCCGAAAATCCAAGGCTAACACCCCCTCCTAAAACCAAGTTCTATCATTTTTGGGGGAAATGTCTATTACCCTTAAATTTGAAGACTTATACCAACTAAAAGGGATTGGATATGAACAAGGTTAGAAATCTAAGGCTAATAATCATTTAAAATGGGACTCGTCAAGTCAGGACCAATTTGTCTGAAAATCCAAGGCTAACACCCCCTCCAAAAACCAAGTTCAATCATTTTTGGGGGAAAAGTCTATTACCTATAAATTTGAAGTCTCATACCAACTAAAAGGCATTGGATATGAACAAGGTTAGAAATCTAAGGCTAACAATCATTTAAAATGGGGCTCGTGAAGTCAGGACCAATTTGTCCGAAAATCCAAGGCTAACACCCCCTCAAAAAACCAAGTTCTATCATTTTGGGTGGAAAAGTCTATTACCCATAAATTTGAAGTCTAATACCAACTAAAATATATTGGATATGAACAAGGTTAGAAATCTAAGGCTAATACTCATTTAAAATGGGGCTCGTCGAGTCAGGAACAATTTGACCGAAAATCCAAGGCTAACACCCCCTCCAAAAACCAAGTTCAATCATTTTTGGGGGAAAAGTCTATTACCCATAAATTTGAAGTCTCATACAATCTAAAAGGGATTGGATATGAACAAGGTTAGAAATCTAAGGCTAATACTCATTTAAAATGGGGCTCGTCGAGTCAGGACCAATTTGTCCGAAAATCCAAGGCTAACACCCCCTCCAAAAACCAAGTTCAATCATTTTTGGGGGAAAAGTCTATTACTTATAAATTTGAAGTCTAATACCAACTAAAAGGTATTGGATATGAACAAGGTTAGAAATCTAAGGCTAACAATCATTTAAAATGGGGCTCGTGAAGTCGGGGACCAATTTATCCGAAAATCCAAGGCTAACACCCCCTCCTAAAACCAAGTACTATCATTTTGGGGGGAAAAGTCTAGTACCCATAAATTTGAAGTCTAATACCAACTAAAAGGAATTGGGTATGAACAAGGTTAGAAATCTAAGGCTAATACTCATTTAAAATGGGGCTCGTGAAGTCAGGACCAATTTGTCCGAAAATCCAAGGCTAACACCCCCTCCAAAAACCAAGTTCAATCATTTTTGGGGGAAATGTCTATTACCCATAAATTTGAAGACTTATACCAACTAAAAGGGATTGGATATGAACAAGGTTAGAAATCTAAGGCTAATAATCATTTAAAATGGGACTCGTCAAGTCAGGACCAATTTGTCTGAAAATCCAAGGCTAACACCCCCTCCAAAAAACCAAGTTCAATCATTTTTTGGGGGGAAAAGTCTATTACCTATAAATTTGAAGTCTAATACCAACTAAAAGGCATTGGATATGAACAAGGTTAGAAATCTAAGGCTAACAATCATTTAAAATGGGGCTCGTGAAGTCAGGGACCAATTTGTCAGAAAATCCAAGGCTAACACCCCCTCAAAAAACCAAGTTCTATCATTTTGGGTGGAAAAGTCTATTACCCATAAATTTGAAGTATAATACCAACTAAAAGATATTGGATATGAACAAGGTTAGAAATCTAAGGCTAATACTCATTTAAAATGGGGCTCGTCGAGTCAGGACCAATTTGTCCGAAAATCCAAGGCTAACACCCCCTCCAAAAACCAAGTTCAATCATTTTTGGGGGAAAAGTCTATTACCCATAAATTTGAAGTCTAACACCAACTAAAAGGTATTGGATATGAACAATGTTAGAAATCTAAGGCTAACAATCATTTAAAATGGGGCTCGTGAAGTCAGGACCAATTTGTCCGAAAATCCAAGGCTAACACCCCCTCAAAAAACCAAGTTCTATCATTTTGGGTGGAAAAGTCTATTACCCATAAATTTGAAGTCTAATACCAACTAAAATATATTGGATATGAACAAGGTTAGAAATCTAAGGCTAATACTCATTTAAAATGGGGCTCGTCGAGTCAGGAACAATTTGACCGAAAATCCAAGGCTAACACCCCCCTCCAAAAAACCAAGTTCAATCATTTTTTGGGGGAAAAGTCTATTACCCATAAATTTGAAGTCTAATACCAACTAAAAGGTATTGGATATGAACAATGTTAGAAATCTAAGGCTAATAATCATTTAAAATGGGGCTCGTGAAGTCAGGACCAATTTGTCCGAAAATCCAAGGCTAACACCCCCCTCAAAAAAACCAAGTTCTATCATTTTGGGTGGAAAAGTCTATTACCCATAAATTTGAAGTCTAATACCAACTAAAAATATATTGGATATGAACAAGGTTAGAAATCTAAGGCTAATACTCATTTAAAATGGGGCTCGTCGAGTCAGGAACAATTTGACCGAAAATCCAAGGCTAACACCCCCTCCAAAAACCAAGTTCAATCATTTTTGGGGGGAAAGTCTATTACCCATAAATTTGAAGTCTCATACAATCTAAAAGGGATTGGATATGAACAAGGTTAGAAATCTAAGGCTAATACTCATTTAAAATGGGGCTCGTCGAGTCGGGGACCAATTTGTCAGAAAATCCAAGGCTAACACCCCCCTCCAAAAACCAAGTTCAATCATTTTTGGAGGAAAAGTCTATTACTTATAAATTTGAAGTCTAATACCAACTAAAAGGTATTGGATATGAACAAGGTTAGAAATCTAAGGCTAACAATCATTTAAAATGGGGCTCGTGAAGTCAGGACCAATTTATCCGAAAATCCAAGGCTAACACCCCCTCCTAAAACCAAGTTCTATCATTTTGGGGGGAAAACTCTATTACCCATAAATTTGAAGTCTAATACCAACTAAAAGGAATTGGGTATGAACAAGGTTAGAAATCTAAGGCTAATACTCATTTAAAATGGGGCTCGTGAAGTCAGGACCAATTTGTCCGAAAATCCAAGGCTAACACCCCCTCCAAAAACCAAGTTCAATCATTTTTGGGGGAAATGTCTATTACCCTTAAATTTGAAGACTTATACCAACTAAAAGGGATTGGATATGAACAAGGTTAGAAATCTAAGGCTAATAATCATTTAAAATGGGACTCGTCAAGTCACCAATTTGTCTGAAAATCCAAGGCTAACACCCCCTCCAAAAACCAAGTTCAATCATTTTTGGGGGAAAAGTCTATTACCTATAAATTTGAAGTCTAATACCAACTAAAAGGCATTGGATATGAACAAGGTTAGAAATCTAAGGCTAACAATCATTTAAAATGGGGCTCGTGAAGTCGGGACCAATTTGTCCGAAAATCCAAGGCTAACACCCCCTCAAAAAACCAAGTTCTATCATTTTGGGTGGAAAAGTCTATTACCCATAAATTTGAAGTCTAATACCAACTAAAATATATTGGATATGAACAAGGTTAGAAATATAAGGCTAATACTCATTTAAAATGGGGCTCGTCGAGTCGGGGAACAATTTGTCCCAGAAAATCCAAGGCTAACACCCCCTCCAAAAACCAAGTTCAATCATTTTTGGGGGAAAAGTCTATTACCCATAAATTTGAAGTCTAATACCAACTAAAAGGTATTGGATATGAACAATGTTAGAAATCTAAGGCTAATAATCATTTAAAATGGGGCTCGTGAAGTCAGGACCAATTTGTCCGAAAATCCAAGGCTAACACCCCCTCAAAAAACCAAGTTCTATCATTTTGGGTGGAAAAGTCTATTACCCATAAATTTGAAGTCTAATACCAACTAAAATATATTGGATATGAACAAGGTTAGAAATCTAAGGCTAATACTCATTTAAAATGGGGCTCGTCGAGTCAGGAACAATTTGATCAGAAAATCCAAGGCTAACACCCCCTCCAAAAAACCAAGTTCAATCATTTTTTGGGGGGAAAAGTCTATTACCCATAAATTTGAAGTCTCATACAATCTAAAAGGGATTGGATATGAACAAGGTTAGAAATCTAAGGCTAATACTCATTTAAAATGGGGCTCGTCGAGTCGGGACCAATTTGTCAGAAAATCCAAGGCTAACACCCCCCTCCAAAAAACCAAGTTCAATCATTTTTTGGAGGAAAAGTCTATTACTTATAAATTTGAAGTCTAATACCAACTAAAAGGTATTGGATATGAACAAGGTTAGAAATCTAAGGCTAACAATCATTTAAAATGCGGGCTCGTGAAGTCGGGACCAATTTATCAGAAAATCCAAGGCTAACACCCCCTCCTAAAAACCAAGTTCTATCATTTTGGGGGGAAAACTCTATTACCCATAAATTTGAAGTCTAATACCAACTAAAAGGAATTGGGTATGAACAAGGTTAGAAATCTAAGGCTAATACTCATTTAAAATGGGGCTCGTGAAGTCAGGACCAATTTGTCCGAAAATCCAAGGCTAACACCCCCTCCAAAAACCAAGTTCAATCATTTTTGGGGGAAATGTCTATTACCCTTAAATTTGAAGACTTATACCAACTAAAAGGGATTGGATATGAACAAGGTTAGAAATCTAAGGCTAATAATCATTTAAAATGGGACTCGTCAAGTCACCAATTTGTCTGAAAATCCAAGGCTAACACCCCCTCCAAAAACCAAGTTCAATCATTTTTGGGGGAAAAGTCTATTACCTATAAATTTGAAGTCTAATACCAACTAAAAGGCATTGGATATGAACAAGGTTAGAAATCTAAGGCTAACAATCATTTAAAATGGGGCTCGTGAAGTCAGGACCAATTTGTCCGAAAATCCAAGGCTAACACCCCCTCAAAAAACCAAGTTCTATCATTTTGGGGGGAAAAGTCTATTACCCATAAATTTGAAGTCTAATACCAACTAAAATATATTGGATATGAACAAGGTTAGAAATCTAAGGCTAATACTCATTTAAAATGGGGCTCGTCGAGTCAGGAACAATTTGACCGAAAATCCAAGGCTAACACCCCCTCCAAAAACCAAGTTCAATCATTTTTGGGGGAAAAGTCTATTACCCATAAATTTGAAGTCTAATACCAACTAAAAGATATTGGATATGAACAAGGTTAGAAATCTAAGGCTAATACTCATTTAAAATGGGGCTCGTCGAGTCGGGGACCAATTTGTCCAGAAAATCCAAGGCTAACACCCCCTCCAAAAAACCAAGTTCAATCATTTTTTGGGGGAAAAGTCTATTACCCATAAATTTGAAGTCTAATACCAACTAAAAGGTATTGTATATGAACAATGTTAGAAATCTAAGGCTAACAATCATTTAAAATGGGGCTCGTGAAGTCAGGACCAATTTGTCCGAAAATCCAAGGCTAACACCCCCTCAAAAAACCAAGTTCTATCATTTTGGGTGGAAAAGTCTATTACCCATAAATTTGAAGTCTAATACCAACTAAAATATATTGGATATGAACAAGGTTAGAAATCTAAGGCTAATACTCATTTAAAATGGGGGCTCGTCGAGTCGGGAACAATTTGACCGAAAATCCAAGGCTAACACCCCCTCCAAAAAACCAAGTTCAATCATTTTTTGGGGGGAAAGTCTATTACCCATAAATTTGAAGTCTCATACAATCTAAAAGGGATTGGATATGAACAAGGTTAGAAATCTAAGGCTAATACTCATTTAAAATGGGGCTCGTCGAGTCGAGACCAATTTGTCCAGAAAATCCAAGGCTAACACCCCCTCCAAAAACCAAGTTCTATCATTTTTTGGGGGGAAAAGTCTATTACTTATAAATTTGAAGTCTAATACAAACTAAAAGGTATTGGATATGAACAAGGTTAGAAATCTAAGGCTAACAATCATTTAAAATGGGGCTCGTGAAGTCAGGACCAATTTATCCGAAAATCCAAGGCTAACACCCCCTCCTAAAAACCAAGTTCTATCATTTTTGGGGGAAATGTCTATTACCCTTAAATTTGAAGACTTATACCAACTAAAAGGGATTGGATATGAACAAGGTTAGAAATCTAAGGCTAATAATCATTTAAAATGGGACTCGTCAAGTCAGGACCAATTTGTCACGAAAATCCAAGGCTAACACCCCCTCCAAAAAACCAAGTTCAATCATTTTTTGGGGGAAAAGTCTATTACCTATAAATTTGAAGTCTAATACCAACTAAAAGGCATTGGATATGAACAAGGTTAGAAATCTAAGGCTAACAATCATTTAAAATGGGGCTCGTGAAGTCAGGACCAATTTGTCAGAAAATCCAAGGCTAACACCCCCTCAAAAAACCAAGTTCTATCATTTTGGGTGGAAAAGTCTATTACCCATAAATTTGAAGTCTAATACCAACTAAAATATATTGGATATGAACAAGGTTAGAAATCTAAGGCTAATACTCATTTAAAATGGGGCTCGTCGAGTCAGGACCAATTTGTCCGAAAATCCAAGGCTAACACCCCCTCCAAAAACCAAGTTCAATCATTTTTGGGGGAAAAGTCTATTACCCATAAATTTGAAGTCTAATACCAACTAAAAGGTATTGTATATGAACAATGTTAGAAATCTAAGGCTAACAATCATTTAAAATGGGGCTCGTGAAGTCAGGACCAATTTGTCCGAAAATCCAAGGCTAACACCCCCCTCAAAAAAACCAAGTTCTATCATTTTGGGTGGAAAAGTCTATTACCCATAAATTTGAAGTCTAATACCAACTAAAAATATATTGGATATGAACAAGGTTAGAAATCTAAGGCTAATACTCATTTAAAATGGGGCTCGTCGAGTCAGGAACAATTTGACCGAAAATCCAAGGCTAACACCCCCTCCAAAAACCAAGTTCAATCATTTTTGGGGGGAAAGTCTATTACCCATAAATTTGAAGTCTCATACAATCTAAAAGGGATTGGATATGAACAAGGTTAGAAATCTAAGGCTAATACTCATTTAAAATGGGGCTCGTCGAGTCAGGACCAATTTGTCCGAAAATCCAAGGCTAACACCCCCTCCAAAAACCAAGTTCTATCATTTTTGGGGGAAAAGTCTATTACTTATAAATTTGAAGTCTAATACAAACTAAAAGGTATTGGATATGAACAAGGTTAGAAATCTAAGGCTAACAATCATTTAAAATGGGGCTCGTGAAGTCGGGGACCAATTTATCCAGAAAATCCAAGGCTAACACCCCCTCCTAAAAACCAAGTTCTATCATTTTTGGGGGAAATGTCTATTACCCTTAAATTTGAAGACTTATACCAACTAAAAGGGATTGGATATGAACAAGGTTAGAAATCTAAGGCTAATAATCATTTAAAATGGGACTCGTCAAGTCAGGACCAATTTGTCTGAAAATCCAAGGCTAACACCCCCTCCAAAAACCAAGTTCAATCATTTTTGGGGGAAAAGTCTATTACCTATAAATTTGAAGTCTCATACCAACTAAAAGGCATTGGATATGAACAAGGTTAGAAATCTAAGGCTAACAATCATTTAAAATGGGGCTCGTGAAGTCAGGACCAATTTGTCCGAAAATCCAAGGCTAACACCCCCTCAAAAAACCAAGTTCTATCATTTTGGGTGGAAAAGTCTATTACCCATAAATTTGAAGTCTAATACCAACTAAAATATATTGGATATGAACAAGGTTAGAAATCTAAGGCTAATACTCATTTAAAATGGGGCTCGTCGAGTCAGGAACAATTTGACCGAAAATCCAAGGCTAACACCCCCTCCAAAAACCAAGTTCAATCATTTTTGGGGGAAAAGTCTATTACCCATATATTTGAAGTCTCATACAATCTAAAAGGGATTGGATATGAACAAGGTTAGAAATCTAAGGCTAATACTCATTTAAAATGGGGCTCGTCGAGTCAGGACCAATTTGTCCGAAAATCCAAGGCTAACACCCCCTCCAAAAACCAAGTTCAATCATTTTTGGGGGAAAAGTCTATTACTTATAAATTTGAAGTCTAATACCAACTAAAAGGTATTGGATATGAACAAGGTTAGAAATCTAAGGCTAACAATCATTTAAAATGGGGCTCGTGAAGTCAGGACCAATTTATCCGAAAATCCAAGGCTAACACCCCCTCCTAAAACCAAGTACTATCATTTTGGGGGGAAAAGTCTAGTACCCATAAATTTGAAGTCTAATACCAACTAAAAGGAATTGGGTATGAACAAGGTTAGAAATCTAAGGCTAATACTCATTTAAAATGGGGCTCGTGAAGTCAGGACCAATTTGTCCGAAAATCCAAGGCTGACACCCCCTCCAAAAACCAAGTTCAATCATTTTTGGGGGAAATGTCTATTACCCATAAATTTGAAGACTTATACCAACTAAAAGGGATTGGATATGAACAAGGTTAGAAATCTAAGGCTAATAATCATTTAAAATGGGACTCGTCAAGTCAGGACCAATTTGTCTGAAAATCCAAGGCTAACACCCCCTCCAAAAACCAAGGTCAATCATTTTTGGGGGAAAAGTCTATTACCTATAAATTTGAAGTCTAATACCAACTAAAAGGCATTGGATATGAACAAGGTTAGAAATCTAAGGCTAACAATCATTTAAAATGGGGCTCGTGAAGTCAGGACCAATTTGTCCGAAAATCCAAGGCTAACACCCCCTCAAAAAACCAAGTTCTATCATTTTGGGTGGAAAAGTCTACTACCCATAAATTTGAAGTCTAATACCAACTAAAATATATTGGATATGAACAAGGTTAGAAATCTAAGGCTAATACTCATTTAAAATGGGGCTCGTCGAGTCAGGAACAATTTGACCGAAAATCCAAGGCTAACACCCCCTCCAAAAACCATGTTCAATCATTTTTGGGGGAAAAGTCTATTACCCATAAATTTGAAGTCTCATACAATATAAAAGGGATTGGATATGAACAAGGTTAGAAATCTAAGGCTAATACTCATTTAAAATGGGGCTCGTCGAGTCAGGAACAATTTGACCGAAAATCCAAGGCTAACACCCCCTCCAAAAACCAAGTTCAATCATTTTTGGGGGAAAAGTCTATTACCCATAAATTTGAAGTATAATACCAACTAAAAGATATTGGATATGAACAAGGTTAGAAATATAAGGCTAATACTCATTTAAAATGGGGCTCGTCGAGTCAGGACCAATTTGTCCGAAAATCCAAGGCTAACACCCCCTTTCCAAAAACCAAGTTCTATCATTTTTGGGAGGAAAAGTCTATTACCCATAAATTTGAAGTCGAATACCAACTAAAAGGGATTGGATATGAACAAGTTAGAAATCTAAGGCTAATACTCATTTAAAATGGGGCTCGTCGAGTCAGGACCAATTTTTCCGAAAATCTAAGGCTAACACCCCCTCAAAAAACCAAGTTCAATCATTTTGGGGGGAAAAGTCTATTACCCATAAATTTGAAGTCTAATACCAACTAAATTGGATTGGATATGAACAAGGTTAGAAATCTAAGGCTAATAATCATTTAAAATGGGACTCGTCAAGTCAGGACCAATTTGTCTGAAAATCCAAGGCTAACACCCCCTCCAAAAACCAAGTTCAATCATTTTGGGGGGAAAAGTCTATTACCCATAAATTTGAAGTCTAATACCAACTAAAAGGGATTGGATATGAACAAGGTTAGAAATATAAGGCTAATACTCATTTAAAATGGGGCTCGTCGAGTCAGGACCAATTTGTCCGAAAAATCCAAGGCTAACACCCCCTCCAAAAACCAAGTTCTATCATTTTTGGGGGGAAAAGTCTATTACCCATAAATTTGAAGTCTAATACCAACTAAAAGGTATTGGATATGAACAATGTTAGAAATCTAAGGCTAACAATCATTTAAAATGGGGCTCGTGAAGTCAGGACCAATTTGTCCGAAAATCCAAGGCTAACACCCCCTCCAAAAAACCAAGTTCTATCATTTTTGGGGGGAAAAGTCTATTACCCATAAATTTGAAGTCTAATACCAACTAAAAGGTATTGGATATGAACAAGGTTAGAAATATAAGGCTAATACTCATTTAAAATGGGGCTCGTCGAGTCGGGACCAATTTGTCCGAAAAATCCAAGGCTAACACCCCCTCCAAAAAACCAAGTTCAATCATTTTTGGGGGAAAAGTCTATTACCCATAAATTTGAAGTCTAATACCAACTAAAAGGTATTGGATATGAACAAGGTTAGAAATCTAAGGCTAATACTCATTTAAAATGGGGCTCGTCGAGTCGGGACCAATTTGTCCGAAAATCCAAGGCTAACACCCCCTCCAAAAAACCAAGTTCAATCATTTTTGGGGGGAAAAGTCTATTACCCATAAATTTGAAGTCTAATACCAACTAAAAGGGATTGGATATGAACAAGGTTAGAAATCTAAGGCTAATACTCATTTAAAATGGGGCTCGTCGAAGTCGGGACCAATTTGTCCGAAAATCCAAGGCTAACACCCCCTCCAAAAAACCAAGTTCAATCATTTTTGGGGGGAAAAGTCTATTACCCATAAATTTGAAGTCTAATACCAACTAAAAGGTATTGGATATGAACAAGGTTAGAAATCTAAGGCTAATACTCATTTAAAATGGGGCTCGTCGAGTCGGGACCAATTTGTCCGAAAATCCAAGGCTAACACCCCCTCCAAAAACCAAGTTCTATCATTTTTGGGGGGAAAAGTCTATTACCCATAAATTTGAAGTCTAATACCAACTAAAAGGTATTGGATATGAACAAGGTTAGAAATCTAAGGCTAATACTCATTTAAAATGGGGCTCGTCGAAGTCGGGACCAATTTGTCCGAAAATCCAAGGCTAACACCCCCTCCAAAAACCAAGTTCTATCATTTTTGGGGGGAAAAGTCTATTACCCATAAATTTGAAGTCTAATACCAACTAAAAGGGTATTGGATATGAACAAGGTTAGAAATCTAAGGCTAATACTCATTTAAAATGGGGCTCGTCGAGTCAGGACCAATTTGTCCGAAAATCCAAGGCTAACACCCCCTCCAAAAACCAAGTTCAATCATTTTTGGGGGAAAAGTCTATTACCCATAAATTTGAAGTCTAATACCAACTAAAAGGTATTGGATATGAACAATGTTAGAAATCTAAGGCTAACAATCATTTAAAATGGGGCTCGTGAAGTCAGGACCAATTTGTCCGAAAATCCAAGGCTAACACCCCCTCCAAAAACCAAGTTCTATCATTTTTGGGGGGGAAAAGTCTATTACCCATAAATTTGAAGTCTAATACCAACTAAAAGGTATTGGATATGAACAAGGTTAGAAATATAAGGCTAATACTCATTTAAAATGGGGCTCGTCGAGTCAGGACCAATTTGTCCGAAAATCCAAGGCTAACACCCCCTCCAAAAACCAAGTTCTATCATTTTTGGGGGGAAAAGTCTATTACCCATAAATTTGAAGTCTAATACCAACTAAAAGGTATTGGATATGAACAAGGTTAGAAATATAAGGCTAATACTCATTTAAAATGGGGCTCGTCGAAGTCGAGACCAATTTGTCCGAAAATCCAAGGCTAACACCCCCTCCAAAAACCAAGTTCAATCATTTTTGGGGGGAAAAGTCTATTACCCATAAATTTAAAGTCTAATACCAACTAAAAGGGTATTGGATATGAACAAGGTTAGAAATATAAGGCTAATACTCATTTAAAATGGGGCTCGTCGAGTCGGGACCAATTTGTCCGAAAATCCAAGGCTAACACCCGCCTCCAAAAACCAAGTTCAATCATTTTTGGGGGGAAAAGTCTATTACCCATAAATTTGAAGTCTAATACCAACTAAAAGGGATTGGATATGAACAAGGTTAGAAATATAAGGCTAATACTCATTTAAAATGGGGCTCGTCGAAGTCGGGACCAATTTGTCCGAAAATCCAAGGCTAACACCCCCTCCAAAAACCAAGTTCAATCATTTTTGGGGGGAAAAGTCTATTACCCATAAATTTGAAGTCTAATACCAACTAAAAGGTATTGGATATGAACAAGGTTAGAAATCTAAGGCTAATAATCATTTAAAATGGGGCTCGTCGAAGTCAGGGACCAATTTGTCCGAAAATCCAAGGCTAACACCCCCTCCAAAAAACCAAGTTCAATCATTTTTGGGGGAAAAGTCTATTACCCATAAATTTGAAGTCTAATACCAACTAAAAGGTATTGGATATGAACAAGGTTAGAAATCTAAGGCTAATACTCATTTAAAATGGGGCTCGTCGAAGTCGGGACCAATTTGTCCGAAAATCCAAGGCTAACACCCCCTCCAAAAACCAAGTTCAATCATTTTTGGGGGAAAAGTCTATTACCCATAAATTTGAAGTCTAATACCAACTAAAAGGTATTGGATATGAACAAGGTTAGAAATATAAGGCTAATACTCATTTAAAATGGGGCTCGTCGAGTCAGGACCAATTTGTCCGAAAATCCAAGGCTAACACCCCCTCCAAAAAACCAAGTTCTATCATTTTTGGGGGGAAAAGTCTATTACCCATAAATTTGAAGTCTAATACCAACTAAAAGGGTATTGGATATGAACAAGGTTAGAAATCTAAGGCTAATACTCATTTAAAATGGGGCTCGTCGAAGTCGGGACCAATTTGTCCGAAAAATCCAAGGCTAACACCCCCTCCAAAAACCAAGTTCTATCATTTTTGGGGGGAAAAGTCTATTACCCATAAATTTGAAGTCTAATACCAACTAAAAGGTATTGGATATGAACAAGGTTAGAAATCATAAGGCTAATACTCATTTAAAATGGGGCTCGTCGAGTCAGGGACCAATTTGTCCGAAAATCCAAGGCTAACACCCCCTCCAAAAACCAAGTTCTATCATTTTGGGGGGAAAAGTCTATTACCCATAAATTTGAAGTCTAATACCAACTAAAAGGTATTGGATATGAACAAGGTTAGAAATATAAGGCTAATACTCATTTAAAATGGGGCTCGTCGAGTCAGGACCAATTTGACCGAAAATCCAAGGCTAACACCCCCTCCAAAAACCAAGTTCAATCATTTTTGGGGGGAAAAGTCTATTACCCATAAATTTGAAAGTCTAATACCAACTAAAAGGGATTGGATATGAACAAGGTTAGAAATATAAGGCTAATACTCATTTAAAATGGGGCTCGTCGAGTCGGGACCAATTTGTCCGAAAATCCAAGGCTAACACCCGCCCTCCAAAAACCAAGTTCAATCATTTTTGGGGGGAAAAGTCTATTACCCATAAATTTGAAGTCTAATACCAACTAAAAGGGATTGGATATGAACAAGGTTAGAAATCTAAGGCTAATAATCATTTAAAATGGGGCTCGTCAAGTCGAGACCAATTTGTCCGAAAATCCAAGGCTAACACCCCCTCCAAAAAACCAAGTTCAATCATTTTTGGGGGGAAAAGTCTATTACCCATAAATTTGAAGTCTAATACCAACTAAAAGGGTATTGGATATGAACAAGGTTAGAAATATAAGGCTAATACTCATTTAAAATGGGGCTCGTCGAAGTCGAGACCAATTTGTCCGAAAAATCCAAGGCTAACACCCCCTCCAAAAACCAAGTTCTATCATTTTTGGGGGAAAAGTCTATTACCCATAAATTTGAAGTCTAATACCAACTAAAAGGTATTGGATATGAACAAGGTTAGAAATATAAGGATAATACTCATTTAAAATGGGGCTCGTCGAAGTCGAGACCAATTTGTCCGAAAAATCCAAGGCTAACACCGCCTCCAAAAACCAAGTTCTATCATTTTGGGGGGAAAACTCTATTACCCATAAATTTGAAGTCTAATACAAACTAAAAGGTATTGGATATGAACAAGGTTAGAAATATAAGGCTAATACTCATTTAAAATGGGGCTCGTCGAGTCAGGACCAATTTGACCGAAAATCCAAGGCTAACACCCCCTCCAAAAACCAAGTTCAATCATTTTTGGGGGAAAAGTCTATTACCCATAAATTTGAAGTCTCATACAATCTAAAAGGGATTGGATATGAACAAGGTTAGAAATATAAGGCTAATACTCATTTAAAATGGGACTCGTCAAGTCAGGACCAATTTGTCTGAAAATCCAAGGCTAACACCCCCTCCAAAAACCAAGTTCAATCATTTTGGGGGGAAAAGTCTATTACCCATAAATTTGAAGTCTAATACCAACTAAAAGGGATTGGATATGAACAAGGTTAGAAATATAAGGCTAATACTCATTTAAAATGGGGCTGGTCGAGTCAGGACCAATTTGTCTGAAAATCCAAGGCTAACACCCCCTCCAAAAACCAAGTTCTATCATTTTAGGGGGAAAAGTATATTACCCATAAATTTGAAGTCTAATACCAACTAAAAGGTATTGGATATGAACAATGTTAGAAATCTAAGGCTAACAATCATTTAAAATGGGGCTCGTGAAGTCAGGACCAATTTGTCCGAAAATCCAAGGCTAACACCGCCTCCAAAAACCAAGTTCTATCATTTTGGGGGGAAAACTCTATTACCCATAAATTTGAAGTCTAATACAAACTAAAAGGTATTGGATATGAACAAGGTTAGAAATATAAGGCTAATACTCATTTAAAATGGGGCTCGTCGAGTCAGGACCAATTTGACCGAAAATCCAAGGCTAACACCCCCTCCAAAAACCAAGTTCAATCATTTTTGGGGGAAATGTCTATTACCCATAAATTTAGAGTCTAATACCAACTAAAAGGTATTGGATATGAACAAGGTTATAAATCTAAGGCTAATACTCATTTAAATGGGGCTCGTCGAGTCAGGACCAATTTGTCCAAAAATCCAAGGCTAACACCCCCTCCAAAAACCAAGTTCAATCATTTTTGGGGGAAAAGTCTATTACCCATAAATTTGAAGTCTAATACCAACTAAAAGGTATTGGATATGAACAATGTTAGAAATCTAAGGCTAACAATCATTTAAAATGGGGCTCGTGAAGTCGTGACCAATTTGTCCGAAAAATCCAAGGCTAACACCCCCTCCAAAAACCAAGTTCTATCATTTTGGGGGGAAAAGTCTATTACCCATAAATTTGAAGTCTAATACCAACTAAAAGGTATTGGATATGAACAAGGTTAGAAATATAAGGATAATACTCATTTAAAATGGGGCTCGTCGAGTCAGGACCAATTTGACCGAAAATCCAAGGCTAACACCCCCTCCAAAAACCAAGTTCTATCATTTTGGGAGGAAAAGTCTATTACCCATAAATTTGAAGTCGAATACCAACTAAAAGGGATTGGATATGAACAAGGTTAGAAATATAAGGCTAATACTCATTTAAAATGGGGCTCGTCGAGTCAGGACCAATTTGACCGAAAATCCAAGGCTAACACCCCCTCCAAAAACAAAGTTCAATCATTTTTGGGGGAAAAGTCTATTACCCATAAATTTGAAGTCTAACACCAACTAAAAGATATTGGATATGAACAAGGTTAGAAATCTAAGGCTAATACTCATTTAAAATGGGGCTCGTCGAGTCAGGACCAATTTTTCCGAAAATCTAAGGCTAACACCCCTTCAAAAAACCAAGTTCAATCATTTTGGGGGGAAAAGTCTATTACCCATTAATTTGAAGTCTAATACCAACTAAAAGGGATTGAATATGAACAAGGTTAGAAATCTAAGGCTAATAATCATTTAAAATGGGACTCGTCAAGTCAGGACCAATTTGTCTGAAAATCCGAGGCTAACACCCCCTCCAAAAACCAAGTTCAATCATTTTGGGGGGAAAAGTCTATTACCCATAAATTTGAAGTCTAATACCAACTAAAAGGGATTGGATATGAACAAGGTTAGAAATATAAGGCTAATACTCATTGAAAATGGGGCTGGTCGAGTCAGGACCAATTTGTCTAAAAATCCAAGGCTAACACCCCCTCCAAAAACCAAGTTCTATCATTTTAGGGGGAAAAGTATATTACCCATAAATTTGAAGTCTAATACCAACTAAAAGGTATTGGATATGAACAATGTTAGAAATCTAAGGCTAACAATAATTTAAAATGGGGCTCGTGAAGTCAGGACCAATTTGTCCGAAAATCCAAGGCTAACACCGCCTCCAAAAACCAAGTTCTATCATTTTGGGGGGAAAACTCTATTACCCATAAATTTGAAGTCTAATACAAACTAAAAGGTATTGGATATGAACAAGGTTAGAAATATAAGGCTAATACTCATTTAAAATGGGGCTCGTCGAGTCAGGACCAATTTGACCGAAAATCCAAGGCTAACACCCCCTCCAAAAACCAAGTTCAATCATTTTTGGGGGAAATGTCTATTACCCATAAATTTAGAGTCTAATACCAAATAAAAGGTATTGGATATGAACAAGGTTATAAATCTAAGGCTAATACTCATTTAAATGGGGCTCGTCGAGTCAGGACCAATTTGTCCGAAAATCCAAGGCTAACACCCCCTCCAAAAACCAAGTTCTATCATTTTGGGGGGAAAAGTCTATTACCCATAAATTTGAAGTCTAATACCAACTAAAAGGTATTGGATATGAACAAGGTTAGAAATATAAGGCTAATACTCATTTAAAATGGGGCTCGTCGAGTCAGGACCAATTTGACCGAAAATCCAAGGCTAACACCCCCTCCAAAAACCAAGTTCTATCATTTTGGGAGGAAAAGTCTATTACCCATAAATTTGAAGTCGAATACCAACTAAAAGGGATTGGATATGAAAAAGGTTAGAAATATAAGTCTAATACTCATTTAAAATGGGGCTCGTCGAGTCAGGACCAATTTGACCGAAAATCCAAGGCTAACACCCCCTCCAAAAACAAAGTTCAATCATTTTTGGGGGAAAACTCTATTACCCATAAATTTGAAGTCTAATACAAACTAAAAGGTATTGGATATGAACAATGTTAGAAATCTAAGGCTAACAATCATTTAAAATGGGGCTCGTGAAGTCAGGACCAATTTGTCCGAAAATCCAAGGCTAACACCGCCTCCAAAAACCAAGTTCTATCATTTTGGGGGGAAAAGTCTATTACCCATAAATATGAAGTCGAATACCAACTAAAAGGGATTGGATATGAACAAGGTTAGAAATATAAGGCTAATACTCATTTAAAATGGGGCTCGTCGAGTCAGGACCAATTTGACCGAAAATCCAAGGCTAACACCCCCTCCAAAAACCAAGTTCAATCATTTTTGGGGGAAATGTCTATTACCCATAAATTTAGAGTCTAATACCAACTAAAAGGTATTGGATATGAACAATGTTAGAAATCTAAGGCTAACAATCATTTAAAATGGGGCTCGTGAAGTCAGGACCAATTTGTCCGAAAATCCAAGGCTAACACCCCCTCCAAAAACCAAGTTCTATCATTTTAGGGGGAAAAGTCTATTACCCATAAATTTGAAGTCTAATACCAACTAAAAGGTATTGGATATGAACAAGGTTAGAAATATAAGGCTAATACTCATTTAAAATGGGGCTCGTCGAGTCAGGACCAATTTTGACCGAAAATCCAAGGCTAACACCCCCTCCAAAAACCAAGTTCTATCATTTTGGGGGGAAAAGTCTATTACCCATAAATTTGAAGTCGAATACCAACTAAAAGGGATTGGATATGAACACGGTTAGAAATATAAGGCTAATACTCATTTAAAATGGGGCTCGTCGAGTCAGGACCAATTTGACCGAAAATCCAAGGCTAACACCCCCTCCAAAAACCAAGTTCAATCATTTTTGGGTGAAAAGTCTATTACCCATAAATTTGAAGTCTAATACCAACTAAAAGATATTGGATATGAACAAGGTTAGAAATCTAAGGCTAATACTCATTTAAAATGGGGCTCGTCGAGTCAGGACCAATTTGTCCGAAAATCTAGGGCTAACACCCCCTCAAAAAACCAAGTTCAATCATTTTGGGGGGAAAAGTCTATTACCCATAAATTTGAAGTCTAATACCAACTAAAAGGGATTGGATATGAACAATGTTTGAAATATAAGGCTAATAATCATTTAAAATGGGACTCGTCAAGTCAGGACCAATTTGTATGAAAATCCAAGGCTAACACCCCCTCCAAAAACCAAGTTCTATCATTTTGGGGGGAAAAGTCTATTACCCATAAATTTGAAGTCTAATACCAACTAAAAGGGATTGGATATGAACAAGGTTAGAAATATAAGGCTAATACTCATTTAAAATGGGGCTGGTCGAGTCAGGACCAATTTGTCTGAAAATCCAAGGCTAACACCCCCTCCAAAAACCAAGTTCTATCATTTTAGGGGGAAAAGTATATTACCCATAAATTTGAAGTCTAATACAAACTAAAAGGTATTGGATATGAACAATGTTAGAAATCTAAGGCTAACAATCATTTAAAATGGGGCTCGTGAAGTCAGGACCAATTTGTCCGAAAATCCAAGGCTAACACCGCCTCCAAAAACCAAGTTCTATCATTTTGGGGGGAAAAGTCTATTACCCATAAATTTGAAGTCTAATACCAACTAAAAGGTATTGGATATGAACAAGTTTAGAAATATAAGGCTAATACTCATTTAAAATGGGGCTCGTCGAGTCAGGACCAATTTGACCAAAAATCCAAGGCTAACACCCCCTCCAAAAACCAAGTTCTATCATTTTAGGGGGAAAAGTATATTACCCATAAATTTGAAGTCTAATACCAACTAAAACGTATTGGATATGAACAATGTTATAAATCTAAGGCTAACAATCATTTAAAATGGGGCTCGTGAAGTCAGGACCAATTTGTCCGAAAATCCAAGGCTAACACCGCCTCCAAAAACCAAGTTCAATCATTTTGGGGGGAAAAGTCTATTACCCATAAATTTGAAGTCTAATACCAACTAAAAGGGGTTGGATATGAACAAGGTTAGAAATCTAAGGCTAATAATCATTTAAAATGGGACTCGTCAAGTCATGACCAATTTGTCTGAAAATCCAAGGCTAACACCCCCTCCAAAAACCAAGTTCTATCATTTTGGGGGGAAAAGTCTATTACCCATAAATTTGAAGTCTAATACCAACTAAAAGGGATTGGATATGAACAAGGTTAGAAATATAAGGCTAATACTCATTTAAAATGGGGCTAGTCGAGTCAGGACCAATTTGTCTGAAAATCCAAGGCTAACACCCCCTCCAAAAACCAAGTTCTATCATTTTAGGGGGAAAAGTATATTACCCATAAATTTGAAGTCTAATACAAACTAAAAGGTATTGGATATGAACAATGTTAGAAATCTAAGGCTAACAATCATTTAAAATGGGGCTCGTGCAGTCAGGACCAATTTGTCCGAAAATCCAAGGCTAACACCGCCTCCAAAAACCAAGTTCTATCATTTTGGGGGGAAAAGTATATTACCCATAAATTTGAAGTCTAATACCAACTAAAAGGTATTGGATATGAACAAGGTTAGAAATATAAGGCTAATACTCATTTAAAATGGGGCTCGTCGAGTCAGGACCAATTTGACCGAAAATCCAAGGCTAACACCCCCTCCAAAAACCAAGTTCTATCATTTTGGGGGGAAAAGTCTATTACCCATAAATTTGAAGTCTAATACCAACTAAAAGGGATTGGATATGAACAAGGTTAGAAATATAAGGCTAATACTCATTTAAAATGGGGCTCGTCGAGTCGAGACCAATTTGACCGAAAAATCCAAGGCTAACACCCCCTCCAAAAACCAAGTTCAATTATTTTTGGGGGAAAAGTCTATTACCCATAAATTTGAAGTCTAATACCAACTAAAAGATATTGGATATGAACAAGGTTAGAAATATAAGGCTAATACTCATTTAAAATGGGGCTCGTCGAGTCAGGACCAATTTGTCCGAAAATCTAAGGCTAACACCCCCTCCAAAAAACCAAGTTCAATCATTTTGGGGGGAAAAAGTCTATTACCCATAAATTTGAAGTCTAATACCAACTAAAAGGGATTGGATATGAAACAAAGGTTAGAAATATAAGGCTAATAATCATTTAAAATGGGGACTCGTCAAGTCGAGACCAATTTGTCCGAAAATCCAAGGCTAACACCCCCTCCAAAAACCAAGTTCTATCATTTTTGGGGGAAAAGTCTATTACCCATAAATTTGAAGTCTAATACCAACTAAAAGGGATTGGATATGAACAATGTTAGAAATATAAGGCTAATACTCATTTAAAATGGGGGCTGGTCGAGTCGAGACCAATTTGTCCGAAAATCCAAGACTAACACCCCCTCCAAAACACCAAGTTCTATCATTTTTAGGGGGGAAAAGTATATTACCCATAAATTTGAAGTCTAATACCAACTAAAAGGGATTGGATATGAACAAGGTTAGAAATCTAAGGCTAATAATCATTTAAAATGGGACTCGTCAAGTCAGGACCAATTTGTCTGAAAATCCAAGGCTAACACCCCCTCCAAAAACCAAGTTCTATCATTTTGGGGGGAAAAGTCTATTACCCATAAGTTTGAAGTCTAATACCAACTAAAAGGGATTGGATATGAACAAGGTTAGAAATATAAGGCTAATACTCGTTTAAAATGGGGCTAGTCGAGTCAGGACCAATTTGTCTGAAAATCCAAGGCTAACACCCCCTCCAAAAACCAAGTTCTATCATTTTAGGGGGAAAAGTATATTACCCATAAATTTGAAGTCTAATACCAACTAAAACGTATTGGATATGAACAATGCTATAAATCTAAGGCTAACAATCATTTAAAATGGGGCTCGTGAAGTCAGGACCAATTTGTCCGAAAATCCAAGGCTAACACCGCCTCCAAAAACCAAGTTCAATCATTTTGGGGGGAAAAGTCTATTACCCATAAATTTGAAGTCTAATACCAACTAAAAGGGATTGGATATGAACAAGGTTAGAAATCTAAGGCTAATAATCATTTAAAATGGGACTCGTCAAGTCATGACCAATTTGTCTGAAAATCCAAGGCTAACACCCCCTCCAAAAACCAAGTTCTATCATTTTGGGGGGAAAAGTCTATTACCCATAAATTTGAAGTCTAATACCAACTAAAAGGGATTGGATATGAACAAGGTTAGAAATATAAGGCTAATACTCATTTAAAATGGGGCTCGTCGAGTCAGACCAATTTGTCCGAAAAATCCAAGGCTAACACCCCCTCCAAAAAACCAAGTTCTATCATTTTAGGGGGAAAAGTATATTACCCATAAATTTGAAGTCTAATACAAACTAAAAGGTATTGGATATGAACAATGTTAGAAATCTAAGGCTAATAATCATTTAAAATGGGGCTCGTCGAAGTCGAGACCAATTTGTCCGAAAAATCCAAGGCTAACACCGCCTCCAAAAACCAAGTTCTATCATTTTGGGGGTAAAAGTATATTACCCATAAATTTGAAGTCTAATACCAACTAAAAGGTATTGGTTATGAACAAGGTTAGAAATATAAGGCTAATACTCATTTAAAATGGGGCTCGTCGAGTCGAGACCAATTTGACCGAAAAATCCAAGGCTAACACCCCCTCCAAAAATCAAGTTCTATCATTTTTGGGGGGAAAAGTCTATTACCCATAAATTTGAAGTCTAATACCAACTAAAAGGGATTGGATATGAACAAGGTTAGAAATCTAAGGCTAATAATCATTTAAAATGGGACTCGTCAAGTCATGACCAATTTGTCTGAAAATCCAAGGCTAACACCCCCTCCAAAAACCAAGTTCTATCATTTTTGGGGGAAAAGTCTATTACCCATAAATTTGAAGTCTAATACCAACTAAAAGGGATTGGATATGAACAAGGTTAGAAATATAAGGCTAATACTCATTTAAAATGGGGCTAGTCGAGTCGAGACCAATTTGTCCGAAAAATCCAAGGCTAACACCCCCTCCAAAAACCAAGTTCTATCATTTTTAGGGGGGAAAAGTATATTACCCATAAATTTGAAGTCTAATACCAACTAAAAGGTATTGGATATGAACAATGTTAGAAATCTAAGGCTAACAATCATTTAAAATGGGGCTCGTGAAGTCGTGACCAATTTGTCCGAAAATCCAAGGCTAACACCGCCTCCAAAAACCAAGTTCTATCATTTTGGGGGGGGAAAAGTCTATTACCCATAAATTTGAAGTCTAATACCAACTAAAAGGTATTGGATATGAACAAGGTTAGAAATATAAGGCTAATACTCATTTAAAATGGGGCTCGTCGAGTCGAGACCAATTTGACCGAAAAATCCAAGGCTAACACCCCCTCCAAAAACCAAGTTCTATCATTTTTGGGGGGAAAAGTCTATTACCCATAAATTTGAAGTCTAATACCAACTAAAAGGTATTGGATATGAACAAGGTTAGAAATCTAAGGCTAATACTCATTTAAAATGGGGGCTCGTCGAGTCGGGACCAATTTGTCCGAAAAATCCAAGGCTAACACCCCCTCCAAAAACCAAGTTCAATCATTTTTGGGGGGAAAAGTCTATTACCCATAAATTTGAAGTCTAATACCAACTAAAAGGGATTGGATATGAACAAGGTTAGAAATATAAGGCTAATACTCATTTAAAATGGGGCTCGTCGAGTCGAGACCAATTTGTCCGAAAATCCAAGGCTAACACCCCCTCCAAAAAACCAAGTTCTATCATTTTTGGGGGGAAAAGTCTATTACCCATAAATTTGAAGTCTAATACCAACTAAAAGGTATTGGATATGAACAAGGTTAGAAATATAAGGCTAATAATCATTTAAAATGGGGACTCGTCAAGTCGAGACCAATTTGTCCGAAAATCCAAGGCTAACACCCCCTCCAAAAACCAAGTTCTATCATTTTGGGGGGAAAAGTCTATTACCCATAAATTTGAAGTCTAATACCAACTAAAAGGGATTGGATATGAACAATGTTAGAAATATAAGGCTAATACTCATTTAAAATGGGGCTCGTCGAGTCGAGACCAATTTGTCCGAAAAATCCAAGGCTAACACCCCCTCCAAAAACCAAGTTCTATCATTTTAGGGGGAAAAGTATATTACCCATAAATTTGAAGTCTAATACCAACTAAAAGGGATTGGATATGAACAAGGTTAGAAATCTAAGGCTAATAATCATTTAAAATGGGACTCGTCAAGTCAGGACCAATTTGTCTGAAAATCCAAGGCTAACACCCCCTCCAAAAACCAAGTTCTATCATTTTGGGGGGAAAAGTCTATTACCCATAAGTTTGAAGTCTAATACCAACTAAAAGGGATTGGATATGAACAAGGTTAGAAATATAAGGCTAATAATCGTTTAACATGGGGCTAGTCGAGTCAGGACCAATTTGTCCCGAAAATCCAAGGCTAACACCCCCTCCAAAAACCAAGTTCTATCATTTTTAGGGGGGAAAAGTATATTACCCATAAATTTGAAGTCTAATACCAACTAAAAGGTATTGGATATGAACAATGTTAGAAATCTAAGGCTAACAATCATTTAAAATGGGGCTCGTCGAAGTCGGGGACCAATTTGTCCGAAAATCCAAGGCTAACACCGCCTCCAAAAACCAAGTTCTATCATTTTTAGGGGGGAAAAGTCTATTACCCATAAATTTGAAGTCTAATACCAACTAAAAGGGATTGGATATGAACAAGGTTAGAAATCTAAGGCTAATAATCATTTAAAATGGGGCTCGTCAAGTCGAGACCAATTTGTCCGAAAAATCCAAGGCTAACACCCCCTCCAAAAACCAAGTTCTATCATTTTTGGGGGGAAAAGTCTATTACCCATAAATTTGAAGTCTAATACCAACTAAAAGGGATTGGATATGAACAAGGTTAGAAATATAAGGCTAATAATCATTTAAAATGGGGCTAGTCGAGTCGGGACCAATTTGTCCCGAAAATCCAAGGCTAACACCCCCTCCAAAAACCAAGTTCTATCATTTTAGGGGGAAAAGTATATTACCCATAAATTTGAAGTCTAATACCAACTAAAAGGTATTGGATATGAACAATGTTAGAAATCTAAGGCTAACAATCATTTAAAATGGGGCTCGTCGAAGTCAGGGACCAATTTGTCCGAAAATCCAAGGCTAACACCGCCTCCAAAAAACCAAGTTCTATCATTTTTGGGGGGGAAAAGTCTATTACCCATAAATTTGAAGTCTAATACCAACTAAAAGGTATTGGATATGAACAAGGTTAGAAATATAAGGCTAATACTCATTTAAAATGGGGCTCGTCGAGTCGAGACCAATTTGACCGAAAAATCCAAGGCTAACACCCCCTCCAAAAACCAAGTTCTATCATTTTGGGGGGAAAAGTCTATTACCCATAAATTTGAAGTCGAATACCAACTAAAAGGGATTGGATATGAAAAAGGTTAGAAATATAATGCTAATACTCATTTAAAATGGGGCTCGACGAGTCAGGACCAATTTGACCGAAAATCCAAGGCTAACACCCCCTCCAAAAACCAAGTTCAATCATTTTTGGGGGAAAAGTCTATTACCCATAAATTTGAAGTCTAATACCAACATAAAGATATTGGATATGAACAAGGTTAGAAATATAAGGCTAATACTCATTTAAAATGGGGCTCGTCGAGTCAGGACCAATTTGTCCGAAAATCTAAGGCTAACACCTCCTCAAAAAACCAAGTTCAATCAATTTTGGGGGGAAAAGTCTATTACCCATAAATTTGAAGTCTAATACAAACTAAAAGGGATTGGATATGAAAAAGGTTAGAAATCTAAGGCTAATAATCATTTAAAATGGGACTCGTCAAGTCAGGACCAATTTGTCTGAAAATCCAAGGCTAACACCCCCTCCAAAAACCAAGTTCTATCATTTTGGGGGGAAAAGTCTATTACCCATAAATTTGAAGTCTAATACCAACTAAAAGGGATTGGATATGAACAAGGTTAGAAATATAAGGCTAATACTCATTTAAAATGGGGCTGGTCGAGTCGAGACCAATTTGTCCGAAAAATCCAAGGCTAACACCCCCTCCAAAAACCAAGTTCTATCATTTTAGGGGGGAAAAGTATATTACCCATAAATTTGAAGTCTAATACCAACTAAAAGGTATTGGATATGAAACAAATGTTAGAAATATAAGGCTAACAATCATTTAAAATGGGGCTCGTGGAAGTCAGGGACCAATTTGTCCGAAAAATCCAAGGCTAACACCGCCTCCAAAAACCAAGTTCTATCATTTTTGGGGGGGAAAAGTCTATTACCCATAAATTTGAAGTCTAATACCAACTAAAAGGTATTGGATATGAACAAGGTTAGAAATATAAGGCTAATAATCATTTAAAATGGGGCTCGTCGAGTCGTGACCAATTTGACCGAAAATCCAAGGCTAACACCCCCTCCAAAAACCAAGTTCAATCATTTTTGGGGGAAATGTCTATTACCCATAAATTTAGAGTCTAATACCAACTAAAAGGTATTGGATATGAACAAGGTTATAAATCTAAGGCTAATACTCATTTAAATGGGGCTCGTCGAGTCAGGACCAATTTGTCCGAAAATCCAAGGCGAACACCCCCTCCAAAAACCAAGTTCAATCATTTTTGGGGGAAAAGTCTATTACCCATAAATTTGAAGTCTAATACCAACTAAAAGGTATTGGATATGAACAATGTTATAAATCTAAGGCTAACAATCATTTAAAATGGGGATCGTGAAGTCAGGACCAATTTGTCCGAAAATCCAAGGCTAACACCCCCTCCAAAAACCAAGTTCTATCATTTTGGGGGGAAAAGTCTATTACCCATAAATTTGAAGTCTAATACAAACTAAAAGGTATTGGATATGAACAAGGTTAGAAATATAAGGCTAATAGTCATTTAAAATGGGGCTCGTCGAGTCAGGACCAATTTGACCGAAAATCCAAGGCTAACACCCCCTCCAAAAACCAAGTTCTATCATTTTGGGGGGAAAAGTCTATTACCCATAAATTTGAAGTCTAATACCAACTAAAAGATATTGGATATGAACAAGGTTATAAATCTAAGGCTAATACTCATTTAAAATGGGGCTCGTCGAGTCAGGACCAATTTGACCGAAAATCCAAGGCTAACACCCCCTCCAAAAACCAAGTTCAATCATTTTTGGGGGAAATGTCTATTACCCATAAATTTAGAGTCTAATACCAACTAAAAGGTATTGGATATGAACAAGGTTATAAATCTAAGGCTAATACTCATTTAAATGGGGCTCGTCGAGTCGAGACCAATTTGTCCGAAAAATCCAAGGCTATCACCCCCTCCAAAAACCAAGTTCAATCATTTTTTGGGGGAAAAGTATATTACCCATAAATTTGAAGTCTAATACCAACTAAAAGGTATTGGATATGAACAATGTTAGAAATCTAAGGCTAACAATCATTTAAAATGGGGCTCGTGAAGTCAGGACCAATTTGTCCGAAAATCCAAGGCTAACACCGCCTCCAAAAACCAAGTTCTATCATTTTTGGGGGAAAAGTCTATTACCCATAAATTTGAAGTCTAATACCAACTAAAAGGTATTGGATATGAACAAGGTTAGAAATATAAGGCTAATACTCATTTAAAATGGGGCTCGTCGAGTCAGGACCAATTTGACCGAAAATCCAAGGCTAACACCCCCTCCAAAAACCAAGTTCTATCATTTTGGGGGGAAAAGTCTATTACCCATAAATTTGAAGTCGAATACCAACTAAAAGGGATTGGATATGAACAAGGTTAGAAATATAAGGCTAATACTCATTTAAAATGGGGCTCGTCGAGTCAGGACCAATTTGACCGAAAATCCAAGGCTAACACCCCCTCCAAAAACCAAGTTCAATCATTTTTTGGGGAAAAGTCTATTACCCATAAATTTGAAGTCTAATACCAACTAAAAGATATTGGATATGAACAAGGTTAGAAATATAAGGCTAATACTCATTTAAAATGGGGCTCGTCGAGTCAGGACCAATTTGTCCGAAAATCTAAGGCTAACACCTCCTCAAAAAACCAAGTTCAATCATTTTGGGGGGAAAAGTCTATTACCCATAAATTTGAAGTCTAATACCAACTAAAAGGTATTGGATATGAACAAGGTTAGAAATATAAGGCTAATACTCATTTAAAATGGGGCTCGTCGAGTCAGGACCAATTTGACCGAAAATCCAAGGCTAACACCCCCTCCAAAAACCAAGTTCTATCATTTTGGGAGGAAAAGTCTATTACCCATAAATTTGAAGTCGAATACCAACTAAAAGGGATTGGATATGAAAAAGGTTAGAAATATAATGCTAATACTCATTTAAAATGGGGCTCGACGAGTCAGGACCAATTTGACCGAAAATCCAAGGCTAACACCCCCTCCAAAAACCAAGTTCAATCATTTTTGGGGGAAAAGTCTATTACCCAAAAATTTGAAGTCTAATACCAACATAAAGATATTGGATATGAACAAGGTTAGAAATATAAGGCTAATACTCATTTAAAATGGGGCTCGTCGAGTCAGGACCAATTTGTCCGAAAATCTAAGGCTAACACCTCCTCAAAAAACCAAGTTCAATCATTTTGGGGGGAAAAGTCTATTACCCATAAATTTGAAGTCTAATACAAACTAAAAGGGATTGGATATGAAACAAAGGTTAGAAATCTAAGGCTAATAATCATTTAAAATGGGGACTCGTCAAGTCAGACCAATTTGTCCGAAAATCCAAGGCTAACACCCCCTCCAAAAACCAAGTTCTATCATTTTTGGGGGGAAAAGTCTATTACCCATAAATTTGAAGTCTAATACCAACTAAAAGGGATTGGATATGAACAAGGTTAGAAATATAAGGCTAATACTCATTTAAAATGGGGCTGGTCGAGTCGAGACCAATTTGTCCGAAAATCCAAGGCTAACACCCCCTCCAAAAACCAAGTTCTATCATTTTAGGGGGGAAAAGTATATTACCCATAAATTTGAAGTCTAATACCAACTAAAAGGTATTGGATATGAAACAAATGTTAGAAATATAAGGCTAACAATCATTTAAAATGGGGCTCGTGGAAGTCGTGACCAATTTGTCCGAAAAATCCAAGGCTAACACCGCCTCCAAAAACCAAGTTCTATCATTTTGGGGGGAAAAGTCTATTACCCATAAATTTGAAATCTAATACCAACTAAAAGGTATTGGATATGAACAAGGTTAGAAATATAAGGCTAATACTCATTTAAAATGGGGCTCGTCGAGTCAGGACCAATTTGACCGAAAATCCAAGGCTAACACCCCCTCCAAAAACCAAGTTCAATCATTTTTGGGGGAAATGTCTATTACCCATAAATTTAGAGTCTAATACCAACTAAAAGGTATTGGATATGAACAAGGTTATAAATCTAAGGCTAATACTCATTTAAATGGGGCTCGTCGAGTCAAGACCAATTTGTCCGAAAATCCAAGGCTAACACCCCCTCCAAAAACCAAGTTCAATCATTTTGGGGGGAAAAGTCTATTACCCATAAATTTGAAGTCTAATACCAACTAAAAGGGATTGGATATGAACAAGGTTAGAAATATAAGGCTAATACTCATTTAAAATGGGGCTGGTCGAGTCAGGACCAATTTGTCCGAAAATCCAAGGCTAACACCCCTCCAAAAACCAAGTTCTATCATTTTAGGGGGGAAAAGTATATTACCCATAAATTTGAAGTCTAATACCAACTAAAAGGTATTGGATATGAACAAATGTTAGAAATATAAGGCTAACAATCATTTAAAATGGGGCTCGTGAAGTCGAGACCAATTTGTCCGAAAATCCAAGGCTAACACCGCCTCCAAAAACCAAGTTCTATCATTTTTGGGGGGAAAAGTCTATTACCCATAAATTTGAAATCTAATACCAACTAAAAGGTATTGGATATGAACAAGGTTAGAAATATAAGGCTAATACTCATTTAAAATGAGGGCTCGTCGAGTCATGACCAATTTGACCGAAAAATCCAAGGCTAACACCCCCTCCAAAAACCAAGTTCAATCATTTTTGGGGGAAATGTCTATTACCCATAAATTTAGAGTCTAATACCAACTAAAAGGTATTGGATATGAACAAGGTTATAAATCTAAGGCTAATACTCATTTAAATGGGGCTCGTCGAGTCAAGACCAATTTGTCCGAAAATCCAAGGCTAACACCCCTCCAAAAACCAAGTTCAATCATTTTTGGGGGAAAAGTCTATTACCCATAAATTTGAAGTCTAATACCAACTAAAAGGGATTGGATATGAACAAGGTTAGAAATATAAGGCTAATACTCATTTAAAATGGGGCTGGTCGAGTCAGGACCAATTTGTCCGAAAATCCAAGGCTAACACCCCCTCCAAAAACCAAGTTCTATCATTTTAGGGGGAAAAGTATATTACCCATAAATTTGAAGTCTAATACCAACTAAAAGGTATTGGATATGAACAATGTTAGAAATATAAGGCTAACAATCATTTAAAATGGGGCTCGTGAAGTCAGGACCAATTTGTCCGAAAATCCAAGGCTAACACCGCCTCCAAAAACCAAGTTCTATCATTTTGGGGGGAAAAGTCTATTACCCATAAATTTGAAGTCTAATACCAACTAAAAGGTATTGGATATGAACAAGGTTAGAAATATAAGGCTAATACTCATTTAAAATGGGGCTCGTCGAGTCAGGACCAATTTGACCGAAAATCCAAGGCTAACACCCCCTCCAAAAACCAAGTTCAATCATTTTTGGGGGAAATGTCTATTACCCATAAATTTAGAGTCTAATACCAACTAAAAGGTATTGGATATGAACAAGGTTATAAATCTAAGGCTAATACTCATTTAAATGGGGCTCGTCGAGTCAGGACCAATTTGTCCGAAAATCCAAGGCTATCACCCCCTCCAAAAACCAAGTTCAATCATTTTTGGGGGAAAAGTATATTACCCATAAATTTGAAGTCTAATACCAACTAAAAGGTATTGGATATGAACAATGTTAGAAATCTAAGGCTAACAATCATTTAAAATGGGGCTCGTGAAGTCAGGACCAATTTGTCCGAAAATCCAAGGCTAACACCGCCTCCAAAAACCAAGTTCTATCATTTTGGGGGGAAAAGTCTATTACCCATAAATTTGAAGTCTAATACCAACTAAAAGGTATTGGATATGAACAAGGTTAGAAATATAAGGCTAATACTCATTTAAAATGGGGCTCGTCGAGTCAGGACCAATTTGACCAAAAATCCAAGGCTAACACCCCCTCCAAAAACCAAGTTCTATCATTTTGGGGGGAAAAGTCTATTACCCATAAATTTGAAGTCGAATACCAACTAAAAGGGATTGGATATGAACAAGGTTAGAAATATAAGGCTAATACTCATTTAAAATGGGGCTCGTCGAGTCGTGACCAATTTGACCGAAAATCCAAGGCTAACACCCCCTCCAAAAACCAAGTTCAATCATTTTTTGGGGAAAAGTCTATTACCCATAAATTTGAAGTCTAATACCAACTAAAAGATATTGGATATGAACAAGGTTAGAAATATAAGGCTAATACTCATTTAAAATGGGGCTCGCCGAGTCGAGACCAATTTGTCCGAAAAATCTAAGGCTAACACCTCCTCAAAAAACCAAGTTCAATCATTTTTGGGGGGAAAAGTCTATTACCCATAAATTTGAAGTCTAATACCAACTAAAAGGTATTGGATATGAACAAGGTTAGAAATATAAGGCTAATACTCATTTAAAATGGGGCTCGTCGAGTCGAGACCAATTTGACCGAAAAATCCAAGGCTAACACCCCCTCCAAAAACCAAGTTCTATCATTTTTGGGAGGAAAAGTCTATTACCCATAAATTTGAAGTCGAATACCAACTAAAAGGGATTGGATATGAAAAAGGTTAGAAATATAATGCTAATACTCATTTAAAATGGGGCTCGACGAGTCAGGACCAATTTGACCGAAAATCCAAGGCTAACACCCCCTCCAAAAACCAAGTTCAATCATTTTTGGGGGAAAAGTCTATTACCCATAAATTTGAAGTCTAATACCAACATAAAGATATTGGATATGAACAAGGTTAGAAATATAAGGCTAATACTCATTTAAAATGGGGCTCGTCGAGTCAGGACCAATTTGTCCGAAAATCTAAGGCTAACACCTCCTCAAAAAACCAAGTTCAATCATTTTGGGGGGAAAAGTCTATTACCCATAAATTTGAAGTCTAATACAAACTAAAAGGGATTGGATATGAAAAAGGTTAGAAATCTAAGGCTAAAATCTAAGGCTAACACCTCCTCAAAAAACCAAGTTCAATCATTTTGGGGGGAAAAGTCTATTACCCATAAATTTGAAGTCTAATACAAACTAAAAGGGATTGGATATGAAAAAGGTTAGAAATCTAAGGCTAATAATCATTTAAAATGGGACTCGTCAAGTCAGGACCAATTTGTCTGAAAATCCAAGGCTAACACCCCCTCCAAAAACCAAGTTCTATCATTTTGGGGGGAAAAGTCTATTACCCATAAATTTGAAGTCGAATACCAACTAAAAGGGATTGGATATGAAAAAGGTTAGAAATATAATGCTAATACTCATTTAAAATGGGGCTCGACGAGTCAGGACCAATTTGACCGAAAATCCAAGGCTAACACCCCCTCCAAAAACCAAGTTCAATCATTTTTGGGGGAAAAGTCTATTACCCATAAATTTGAAGTCTAATACCAACATAAAGATATTGGATATGAACAAGGTTAGAAATATAAGGCTAATACTCATTTAAAATGGGGCTCGTCGAGTCAGGACCAATTTGTCCGAAAATCTAAGGCTAACACCTCCTCAAAAAACCAAGTTCAATCATTTTGGGGGGAAAAGTCTATTACCCATAAATTTGAAGTCTAATACAAACTAAAAGGGATTGGATATGAAAAAGGTTAGAAATCTAAGGCTAATAATCATTTAAAATGGGACTCGTCAAGTCAGGACCAATTTGTCTGAAAATCCAAGGCTAACACCCCCTCCAAAAACCAAGTTCTATCATTTTGGGGGGAAAAGTCTATTACCCATAAATTTGAAGTCTAATACCAACTAAAAGGGATTGGATATGAACAAGGTTAGAAATATAAGGCTAATACTCATTTAAAATGGGGCTGGTCGAGTCAGGACCAATTTGTCCGAAAATCCAAGGCTAACACCCCCTCCAAAAACCAAGTTCTATCATTTTAGGGGGAAAAGTATATTACCCATAAATTTGAAGTCTAATACCAACTAAAAGGTATTGGATATGAAAAATGTTAGAAATATAAGGCTAACAATCATTTAAAATGGGGCTCGTGAAGTCAGGACCAATTTGTCCGAAAATCCAAGGCTAACACCGCCTCCAAAAACCAAGTTCTATCATTTTGGGGGGAAAAGTCTATTACCCATAAATTTGAAATCTAATACCAACTAAAAGGTATTGGATATGAACAAGGTTAGAAATATAAGGCTAATACTCATTTAAAATGGGGCTCGTCGAGTCAGGACCAATTTGACCGAAAATCCAAGGCTAACACCCCCTCCAAAAACCAAGTTCAATCATTTTTGGGGGAAATGTCTATTACCCATAAATTTAGAGTCTAATACCAACTAAAAGGTATTGGATATGAACAAGGTTATAAATCTAAGGCTAATACTCATTTAAATGGGGCTCGTCGAGTCAGGACCAATTTGTCCGAAAATCCAAGGCGAACACCCCCTCCAAAAACCAAGTTCAATCATTTTGGGGGGAAAAGTCTATTACCCATAAATTTGAAGTCTAATACCAACTAAAAGGGATTGGATATGAACAAGGTTAGAAATATAAGGCTAATACTCATTTAAAATGGGGCTGGTCGAGTCAGGACCAATTTGTCCGAAAATCCAAGGCTAACACCCCCTCCAAAAACCAAGTTCTATCATTTTAGGGGGAAAAGTATATTACCCATAAATTTGAAGTCTAATACCAACTAAAAGGTATTGGATATGAACAATGTTAGAAATATAAGGCTAACAATCATTTAAAATGGGGCTCGTGAAGTCAGGACCAATTTGTCCGAAAATCCAAGGCTAACACCGCCTCCAAAAACCAAGTTCTATCATTTTGGGGGGAAAAGTCTATTACCCATAAATTTGAAGTCTAATACCAACTAAAAGGTATTGGATATGAACAAGGTTAGAAATATAAGACTAATACTCATTTAAAATGGGGCTCGTCGAGTCAGGACCAATTTGACCGAAAATCCAAGGCTAACACCCCCTCCAAAAACCAAGTTCAATCATTTTTGGGGGAAAAGTCTATTACCCATAAATTTAGAGTCTAATACCAACTAAAAGGTATTGGATATGAACAAGGTTATAAATCTAAGGCTAATACTCATTTAAATGGGGCTCGTCGAGTCAGGACCAATTTGTCCGAAAATCCAAGGCGAACACCCCCTCCAAAAACCAAGTTCAATCATTTTTGGGGGAAAAGTCTATTACCCATAAATTTGAAGTCTAATACCAACTAAAAGGTATTGGATATGAACAATGTTAGAAATCTAAGGCTAACAATCATTTAAAATGGGGATCGTGAAGTCAGGCTAACACCCCCTCCAAAAACCAAGTTCTATCATTTTGGGGGGAAAAGTCTATTACCCATAAATTTGAAGTCTAATACAAACTAAAAGGTATTGGATATGAACAAGGTTAGAAATATAAGGCTAATAGTCATTTAAAATAGGGCTCGTCGAGTCAGGACCAATTTGTCCGAAAATCCAAGGCTAACACCCCCTCCAAAAACCAAGTTCTATCATTTTGGGGGGAAAAGTCTATTACCCATAAATTTGAAGTCTAATACCAACTAAAAGGTATTGGATATGAACAAGGTTAGAAATCTAAGGCTAATACTCATTTAAAATGGGGCTCGTCGAGTCAGGGACCAATTTGACCGAAAAATCCAAGGCTAACACCCCCTCCAAAAACCAAGTTCAATCATTTTTGGGGGAAAAGTCTATTACCCATAAATTTTGAGGTCTAATACCAACTAAAAGGATATTGGGATATGAACAAGGGTTAGAAATCTAAGGCTAATAATCATTTAAAATGGGGCTCGTGAAGTCGGGACCAATTTGTCCAAAAATCCAAAGCTAACACCCCCTCAAAAAACCAAGTTCAATCATTTTTGGGGGGAAAAGTCTATTACCCATAAATTTGAAGTCTAATACCAACTAAAAGGTATTGGATATGAACAAGGTTAGAAATATAAGGCTAATACTCATTTAAAATGGGGCTCGTCGAAGTCGGGACCAATTTGTCCGAAAAATCCAAGGCTAACACCCCCTCCAAAAACCAAGTTCTATCATTTTTGGGGGGAAAAGTATATTACCCATAAATTTGAAGTCTAATACCAACTAAAAGGTATTGGATATGAACAATGTTAGAAATCTAACGCTAACAATCATTTAAAATGGGGCTCGTCGAAGTCAGGGACCAATTTGTCCGAAAATCCAAGTCTAACTCCCCCTCCAAAAACCAAGTTCTATCATTTTGGGGGGAAAAGTCTATTACCCATAAATTTGAAGTCTAATACCAACTAAAAGGTATTGGATATGAACAAGGTTAGAAATATAAGGCTAATACTCATTTAAAATGGGGCTCGTCAAGTCAGGACCAATTTGACCGAAAATCCAAGGCTAACACCCCCTCCAAAAACCAAGTTCAATCATTTTTGGGGGAAAAGTCTATTACCCATAAATTTTAAGTCTAATACCAACTAAAAGATATTGGATATGAACAAGGTTAGAAATCTAAGGCTAATACTCATTTAAAATGGGGCTCGTCGAGTCGAGACCAATTTGTCCGAAAATCCAAGTCTAACACGCCCTCCAAAAAACCAAGTTCAATCATTTTTGGGGGGAAAAGTCTATTACCCATAAATTTGAAGTCTAATACCAACTAAAAGGTATTGGATATGAACAAGGTTAGAAATCTAACGCTAATACTCATTTAAAATGGGGGCTCGTGAAGTCGGGACCAATTTGTCCGAAAATCCAAGGCTAACACCCCCTCCAAAAACCAAGTTCAATCATTTTGGGGGGAAAAGTCTATTACCCATAAATTTTATATCTAATAACAACTAAAAGATATTGGATATGAACAAGGTTAGAAATCTAACGCTAATACTCATTTAAAATGGGACTCGTCGAGTCAGGACCAATTTGTCCGAAAATCCAAGGCTAACACCCCCTCAAAAAACCAAGTTCAATCATTTTTGGGGGAAAAGTCTATTACCCATAAATTTGAAGTCTAATACCAACTAAAAGGTATTGGATATGAACAATGTTAGAAGTCTAACGCTAACAATCATTTAAAATGGGGCTCGTGAAGTCAGGACCAATTTGTCCGAAAATCCAAGGCTAACACCCCCTCCAAAAACCAAGTTCTATCATTTTGGGGGGAAAAGTCTATTACCCATAACTTTGAAGTCTAATACCAACTAAAAGGTATTGGATATGAACAAGGTTAGAAATATAAGGCTAATACTCATTTAAAATGGGGCTCGTCGAGTCAGGACCAATTTGACCGAAAATCCAAGGCTAACACCCCCTCCAAAAACCAAGTTCTATCATTTTGGGGGGGAAAATCTATTACCCATAAATTTGAAGTCTAATACCAACTAAAAGGAATTGGGTATGAACAAGGTTAGAAATCTAAGGCTAACAATCATTTAAAATGGGGCTCGTGAAGTCAGGACCAATTTGTCCAAAAATCCAAGGCTAACACCCCCTCCAAAAACCAAGTTCAATCATTTTTGGGGGAAAAGTCTATTACCCATAAATTTTAAGTCTAATACCAACTAAAAGTTATTGGATATGAACAAGGTTAGAAATCTAAGGCTAATAATCATTTAAAATGGGACTCGTCAAGTCAGGACCAATTTGTCTGAAAATCCAAGGCTAACACCCCCTCCAAAAACCAAGTTCAATCATTTTGGGGGGAAAAGTCTATTACCCATAAATTGGAAGTCTAATACCAACTAAAAGGGATTGGATATGAACAAGGTTAGAAATATAAGTCTAATACTCATTTAAAATGGGGCTGGTCGAGTCAGGACCAATTTGTCTGAAAATCCAAGGCTAACACCCCCTCCAAAAACCAAGTTCAATCATTTTTGGGGGAAAAGTCTATTACCCATAAATTTGAAGTCTTATACCAACTAAAAGATATTGGATATGAACAAGGTTAGAAATCTAAGGCTAATACTCATTTAAAATGGGGCTCGTCGAGTCAGGACCAATTTGTCCGAAAATCCAAGGCTAACACGCCCTCAAAAAACCAAGTTCAATCATTTTTGGGGGAAAAGTCTATTACCCATAAATTTGAAGTCTAATACCAACTAAAAGGTATTGGATATGAACAATGTTAGAAATCTAACGCTAACAATCATTTAAAATGGGGCTCGTGAAGTCAGGACCAATTTGTCCGAAAATCCAAGGCTAACACCCCCTCCAAAAACCAAGTTCTATCATTTTGGGGGGAAAAGTCTATTACCCATAAATTTGAAGTCTAATACCAACTAAAAGGTATTGGATATGAACAAGGTTAGAAATATAAGGCTAATACTCATTTAAAATGGGGCTCGTCGAGTCAGGACCAATTTGACCGAAAATCCAAGGCTAACACCCCCTCCAAAAACCAAGTTCTATCATTTTGGGGGGAAAATCTTTTACCCATAAATTTGAGGTCTAATACCAACTAAAAGGAATTGGGTATGAACAAGGTTAGAAATCTAAGGCTAACAATCATTTAAAATGGGGCTCGTGAAGTCAGGACCAATTTGTCCAAAAATCCAAGGCTAACACCCCCTCAAAAAACCAAGTTCAACCATTTTGGGGGGGAAAAGTCTATTACCCATAAATTTGAAGTCTAATACCAACTAAAAGGGATTGGATATGAACAATGTTAGAAATCTAAGGCTAACAATCATTTAAAATGGGGCTCGTGAAGTCAGGACCAATTTGTCCGAAAATCCAAGGCTAACACCCCCTCCAAAAACCAAGTTCTATCATTTTGGGGGGAAAAGTCTATTACCCATAAATTTGAAGTCTAATACCAACTAAAAGGTATTGGATATGAACAAGGTTAGAAATATAAGGCTAATACTCATTTAAAATGGGGCTCGTCGAGTCAGGACCAATTTGACCGAAAATCCAAGGCTAACACCCCTCCAAAAACCAAGTTCTATCATTTTAGGGGGGGAAAATCTATTACCCATAAATTTGAAGTCTAATACCAACTAAAAGGAATTGGGTATGAACAAGGTTAGAAATCTAAGGCTAATACTTATTTAAAATGGGGCTCGTGAAGTGAGGACCAATTTGTCCAAAAATCCAAGGCTAACACCCCCTCCAAAAACCAAGTTCAATCATTTTTGGGGGAAACGTTTATTACCCATAAATTTGAAGTCTTATACCAACTAAAAGGGATTGGATATGAACAAGGTTAGAAATTTAAGGCTAATAATCATTTAAAATGGGACTCGTCAAGTCAGGACCAATATGTCTGAAAATCCAAGGCTAACACCCCCTCCAAAAACCAAGTTCTATCATTTTGGGGGGAAAAGTCTATTACCCATAAATTTGAAGTCTAATACCAACTAAAAGGGATTGGATGTGAACAAGGTTAGAAATATAAGGCTAATACTCATTTAAAATGGGGTTGGTCGAGTCAGGACCAATTTGTCCGAAAATCCAAGGCTAACACCCCCTCCAAAAACCAAGTTCTGACATTTTAGGGGGAAAAGTCTATTACCCATAAATTTGAAATCTAATACCAACTAAAAGGGATTGGATATGAACAAGGTTAGAAATATAAGGCTAATACTCATTTAAAATGGGGCTGGTCGAGTCAGGACCAATTTGTCTGAAAATCCAAGGCTAACACCCCCTCCAAAAACCAAGTTCTATCTTTTTAGGGGGAAAAGTATATTACCCATAAATTTGAAGTATAATACCAACTAAAAGGTATTAGATATGAACAATGTTAGAAATCTAAGGATAACAATCATTCAAAATGGAGCTCGTGAAGTCAGGACCAATTTGTCCGAAAATCCAAGGCTAACACCGCCTCCAAAAACCAAGTTCTATCATTTTGGGGGGAAAAGTCTATTACCCATAAATTTGAAGTCTAATACCAACTAAAAGGTATTGGATATGAACAAGGTTAGAAATATAAGGCTAATACTCATTTAAAATGGGGCTCGTCGAGTCAGGACCAATTTGACCGAAAATCCAAGTCTAACACCCCCTCCAAAAACTAAGTTCAATCATTTTTGACGGAAAAGTCTATTACCCATAAATTTGAGGTCGAATACCAACTAAAAGGGATTGGATATGAACAAGGTTAGAAATATAAGGCTAATACTCATTTAAAATGGGTCTCGTCGAGTCAGGACCAATTTGACCGAAAATCCAAGGCTAACACCCCCTCCAAAAACCAAGTTCAATCATTTTTGGGGGAAAACTCTATTACCCATAAATTTTAAGTCTAATACCAACTAAAAGATATTGGATATGAACAAGGTTAGAAATCTAAGGCTAATACTCATTTAAAATGGGGCTCGTCGAGTCAGGACCAATTTGTCCGAAAATCCAAGGCTAACACCCCCTCAAAAAACCAAGTTCAATCATTTTTGGGGGAAAAGTCTATTACCCATAAATTTGAAGTCTAATACCAACTAAAAGGTATTGGATATGAACAATGTTAGAAATCTAACGCTAACAATCAATTAAAATGGGGCTCATGAAGTCAGGACCAATTTGTCCGAAAATCCAAGGCTAACACCCCCTCCAAAAACCAAGTTCTATCATTTTGGGGGGGAAATCTTTTACCCATAAATTTGAGGTCTAATACCAATTAAAAGGAATTGGGTATGAACAAGGTTAGAAATCTAAGGCTAACAATCATTTAAAATGGGGCTCGTGAAGTCAGGACCAATTTGTCCAAAAATCCAAGGCTAACACCCCCTCCAAAAACCAAGTTCAATCATTTTTGGGGGAAAAGTCTATTACCCATAAATTTGAAGTCTAATACCAACTAAAAGGTATTGGATATGAACAAGTTTAGAAATATAAGGCTAATACTCATTTAAAATGGGGCTCGTCGAGTCAGGACCAATTTGACCGAAAATCCAAGGCTAACACCCCCTCCAAAAACCAAGTTCTATCATTTTGGGGGGAAAAGTATATTACCCATAAATTTGAAGTCTAATACCAACTAAAAGGTATTGGATATGAACAAGGTTATAAATATAAGGCTAATACTCATTTAAAATGGGGCTCGTCGAGTCAGGACCAATTTGACCGAAAATCCAAGGCTAACACCCCCTCCAAAAACCAAGTTCTATCATTTTGGGGGGGAAAATCTATTACCCATAAATTTGAAGTCTAATACCAACTAAAAGGAATTGGGTATGAACAAGGTTAGAAATCTAAGGCTAACAATCATTTAAAATGGGGCTCGTGAAGTCAGGACCAATTTGTCCAAAAATCCAAGGCTAACACCCCCTCCAAAAACCAAGTTCAATCATTTTTGGGGGAAAAGTCTATTACCCATAAATTTTAAGTCTAATACCAACTAAAAGATATTGGATATGAAAAAGGTTAGAAATCTAAGGCTAATACTCATTTAAAATGGGGCTCATCGAGTCAGGACCAATTTGACCGAAAATCCAAGGCTAACACCCCCTCCAAAAACCAAGTTCTATCATTTTGGGGGGGAAAATCTATTACCCATAAATTTGAAGTCTTATAGCAACTAAAAGGTATTGGATATGAACGAGGTTAGAAATATAAGGCTAATACTCATTTAAAATGGGGCTCGTCGAGTCAGGACCACTTTGACCGAAAATCCAAGGCTTACACCCCCTCCAAAAACCAAGTTCAATCATTTTTGGGGGAAACGTCTAGTACCCATAAATTTGAAGTCGAATACCAACTAAAAGGGATTGGATATGAACAAGGTTAGAAATATAAGGCTAATACTCATTTAAAATGGGGCTCGTCGAGTCAGGACCAATTTGACCGAAAATCCAAGGCTAACACCCCCTCCAAAAACCAAGTTCAATCATTTTTGGGGGAAAAGTCTATTACCCATAAATTTTAAGTCTAATACCAACTAAAAGATATTGGATATGAACAAGGTTATAAATCTAACGCTAATACTCATTTAAAATGGGGCTCGTCGAGTCAGGACCAATTTGACCGAAAATCCAAGGCTTACACCCCCTCCAAAAACCAAGTTCAATCATTTTTGGGGGAAAAGTCTATTACCCATAAATTTGAAGTCGAATACCAACTAAAAGGGATTGGATATGAACAAGGTTAGAAATATAAGGCTAATACTCATTTAAAATGGGGCTCGTCGAGTCAGGACCAATTTGTCCGAAAATCCAAGGCTAACACCCCCTCAAAAAACCAAGTTCAATCATTTTTGGGGGAAAAGTCTATTACCCATAAATTTGAAGTCTAATACCAACTAAAAGGTATTGGATATGAACAATGTTAGAAATCTAACGCTAACAATCATTTAAAATGGGGCTCGTGAAGTCAGGACCAATTTGTCCGAAAATCCAAGGCTAACACCCCCTCCAAAAACCAAGTTCTATCATTTTGGGGGGAAAAGTCTATTACCCATAAATTTGAAGTCTAATACCAACTAAAAGGTATTGGATATGAACAAGGTTAGAAATATAAGGCTAATACTCATTTAAAATGGGGGCTCGTCGAGTCGAGACCAATTTGACCAAAAATCCAAGGCTAACACCCCCTCCAAAAACCAAGTTCTATCATTTTTGGGGGGAAAAGTCTATTACCCATAAATTTGAAGTCTAATACCAACTAAAAGGTATTGGGATATGAACAAGGTTAGAAATCTAAGGCTAATACTCATTTAAAATGGGGCTCGTCGAAGTCGAGACCAATTTGTCCAAAAATCCAAGGCTAACACCCCCTCCAAAAACCAAGTTCAATCATTTTTGGGGGAAAAGTCTATTACCCATAAATTTTAAGTCTAATACCAACTAAAAGGGATTGGATATGAACAATGTTAGAAATCTAAGGCTAATAATCATTTAAAATGGGACTCGTCAAGTCGAGACCAATTTGTCTGAAAATCCAAGGCTAACACCCCCTCCAAAAACCAAGTTCTATCATTTTGGGGGGAAAAGTCTATTACCCATAAATTAGAAGTCTAATACCAACTAAAAGGGATTGGATATGAACAAGGTTAGAAATATAAGGCTAATACTCATTTAAAATGGGCCTGGTCGAGTCAGGACCAATTTGTCTGAAAATCCAAGGCTAACACCCCCTCCAAAAACCAAGTTCAATCATTTTTGGGGGAAAAGTCTATTACCCATAAATTTTAAGTCTAATACCAACTAAAAGGGATTGGATATGAACAATGTTAGAAATCTAAGGCTAATAATCATTTAAAATGGGACTCGTCAAGTCAGGACCAATTTGTCTGAAAATCCAAGGCTAACACCCCCTCCAAAAACCAAGTTCTATCATTTTGGGGGGAAAAGTCTATTACCCATAAATTAGAAGTCTAATACCAACTAAAAGGGATTGGATATGAACAAGGTTAGAAATATAAGGCTAATACTCATTTAAAATGGGCCTGGTCGAGTCAGGACCAATTTGTCTGAAAATCCAAGGCTAACACCCCCTCCAAAAACCAAGTTCTATCATTTTAGGGGGAAAAGTATATTACCCGTAAATTTGAAGTCTAATACCAACTAAAAGTTATTGGATATGAACAATGTTAGAAATCTAAGGCTAACAATCATTTAAAATGGGGCACGTGAAGTCAGGACCAATTTGTCCGAAAATCCAAGGCTAACACCCCCTCCAAAAACCAAGTTCTATCATTTTGGGGGGAAAAGTCTATTACCCATAAATTTGAAATCTAATACCAACTAAAAGGTATTGGATATGAACAAGGTTAGAAATATAAGGCTAATACTCATTTAAAATGGGGCTCGTCGAATCAGGACCAATTTGACCGAAAATCCAAGGCTAACACCCCCTCCAAAAACCAAGTTCTATCATTATAGGGGAGAAATTCTATTACCCATAAATTTGAAGTCTAATACCAACTAAAAGGAATTGGGTATGAACAAGGTTAGAAATCTAAGGCTAATACTCATTTAAAATGGGGCTCGTGAAGTCAGGACCAATTTGTCCAAAAATCCAAGGCTAACACCCCCTCCAAAAACCAAGTTCAATCATTTTTGGGGGAAATGTTTATTACCCATAAATTTGAAGTCTTATACCAACTAAAAGGGATTGGATATGAACAAGGTTAGAAATCTAAGGCTAATAATCATTTAAAATGGGGACTCGTCAAGTCGAGACCAATATGTCCGAAAAATCCAAGGCTAACACCCCCTCCAAAAACCAAGTTCTATCATTTTTGGGGGGAAAAGTCTATTACCCATAAATTTGACGTCTAATACCAACTAAAAGGGATTGGATATGAACAAGGTTAGAAATATAAGGCTAATACTCATTTAAAATGGGGCTCGTCGAGTCGAGACCAATTTGTCCGAAAATCCAAGGCTAACACCCCTCCAAAAACCAAGTTCTATCATTTTTAGGGGGGAAAAGTCTATTACCCATAAATTTTGAAGTCTAATACCAACTAAAAGGTATTGGATATGAACAAGGTTAGAAATCTAAGGCTAATACTCATTTAAAATGGGGCTCGTCGAGTCGGGACCAATTTGTCCGAAAATCCAAGGCTAACACCCCCTCCAAAAACCAAGTTCAATCATTTTTGGGGGAAAAGTCTATTACCCATAAATTTGAAGTCTAATACCAACTAAAAGGGTATTGGATATGAACAAGGTTAGAAATATAAGGCTAATACTCATTTAAAATGGGGCTCGTCGAGTCAGGGACCAATTTGTCCGAAAATCCAAGGCTAACACCCCCTCCAAAAAACCAAGTTCTATCATTTTTAGGGGGGAAAAGTCTATTACCCATAAATTTGAAGTCTAATACCAACTAAAAGGTATTGGGATATGAACAAGGTTAGAAATCTAAGGCTAACAATCATTTAAAATGGGGCTCGTGAAGTCGGGACCAATTTGTCCGAAAAATCCAAGGCTAACACCCCCTCCAAAAACCAAGTTCTATCATTTTTGGGGGAAAAGTCTATTACCCATAAATTTGAAGTCTAATACCAACTAAAAGGTATTGGATATGAACAAGGTTAGAAATATAAGGCTAATACTCATTTAAAATGGGGCTCGTCGAGTCGTGACCAATTTGACCGAAAAATCCAAGGCTAACACCCCCTCCAAAAACCAAGTTCTATCATTTTGGGGGGGAAAATCTATTACCCATAAATTTGAAGTCTAATACCAACTAAAAGGAATTGGGTATGAACAAGGTTAGAAATCTAAGGCTAATACTCATTTAAAATGGGGGCTCGTGAAGTCGAGACCAATTTGTCCAAAAATCCAAGGCTAACACCCCCTCCAAAAACCAAGTTCAATCATTTTTTGGGGGAAAAGTCTATTACCCATAAATTTTGAAGTCTAATACCAACTAAAAGGGATTGGATATGAACAAGGTTAGAAATCTAAGGCTAATAATCATTTAAAATGGGGACTCGTCAAGTCGGGACCAATATGTCCGAAAATCCAAGGCTAACACCCCCTCCAAAAACCAAGTTCTATCATTTTTGGGGGGAAAAGTCTATTACCCATAAATTTGAAGTCTAATACCAACTAAAAGGGATTGGATATGAACAAGGTTAGAAATATAAGGCTAATACTCATTTAAAATGGGGCTCGTCGAGTCGAGACCAATTTGTCCGAAAATCCAAGGCTAACACCCCTCCAAAAACCAAGTTCTATCATTTTAGGGGGAAAAGTCTATTACCCATAAATTTGAAGTCTAATACCAACTAAAAAGGTATTGGGATATGAACAAGGTTAGAAATCTAAGGCTAATACTCATTTAAAATGGGGCTCGTGAAGTCGTGACCAATTTGTCCAAAAATCCAAGGCTAACACCCCCTCCAAAAAACCAAGTTCAATCATTTTTGGGGGAAAAGTCTATTACCCATAAATTTTGAAGTCTAATACCAACTAAAAGGGATTGGATATGAACAAGGTTAGAAATCTAAGGCTAATAATCATTTAAAATGGGGACTCGTCAAGTCGGGACCAATTTGTCCGAAAAATCCAAGGCTAACACCCCCTCCAAAAACCAAGTTCTATCATTTTTGGGGGGAAAAGTCTATTACCCATAAATTTGAAGTCTAATACCAACTAAAAGGGATTGGATATGAACAAGGTTAGAAATATAAGGCTAATACTCATTTAAAATGGGGCTCGTCGAGTCAGACCAATTTGACCGAAAATCCAAGGCTAACACCCCCTCCAAAAACCAAGTTCAATCATTTTTGGGGGAAAAGTCTATTACCCATAAATTTTGAAGTCTAATACCAACTAAAAGGTATTGGGATATGAACAAGGTTAGAAATCTAAGGCTAATACTCATTTAAAATGGGGCTCGTCGAAGTCAGACCAATTTGTCCGAAAAATCCAAGGCTAACACCCCCTCCAAAAACCAAGTTCAATCATTTTTGGGGGGAAAAGTCTATTACCCATAAATTTGAAGTCTAATACCAACTAAAAGGGATTGGATATGAACAAGGTTAGAAATATAAGGCTAATACTCATTTAAAATGGGGCTCGTCGAGTCAGGACCAATTTGTCCGAAAATCCAAGGCTAACACCCCCTCAAAAAACCAAGTTCAATCATTTTTGGGGGAAAAGTCTATTACCCATAAATTTGAAGTCTAATACCAACTAAAAGGTATTGGATATGAACAAGGTTAGAAATCTAACGCTAATACTCATTTAAAATGGGGCTCGTGAAGTCGAGACCAATTTGTCCGAAAAATCCAAGGCTAACACCCCCTCCAAAAACCAAGTTCTATCATTTTGGGGGGAAAAGTCTATTACCCATAAATTTGAAGTCTAATACCAACTAAAAGGTATTGGATATGAACAAGGTTAGAAATATAAGGCTAATACTCATTTAAAATGGGGCTCGTCGAGTCGTGACCAATTTGACCAAAAATCCAAGGCTAACACCCCCTCCAAAAACCAAGTTCTATCATTTTTGGGGGGAAAAGTCTATTACCCATAAATTTGAAGTCTAATACCAACTAAAAGGTATTGGGATATGAACAAGGTTAGAAATCTAAGGCTAATAATCATTTAAAATGGGGCTCGTGAAGTCGGGACCAATTTGTCCGAAAAATCCAAGGCTAACACCCCCTCCAAAAACCAAGTTCAATCATTTTTGGGGGAAAAGTCTATTACCCATAAATTTTGAAGTCTAATACCAACTAAAAGGGATTGGATATGAACAAGGTTAGAAATCTAAGGCTAATAATCATTTAAAATGGGGACTCGTCAAGTCGAGACCAATTTGTCCGAAAAATCCAAGGCTAACACCCCCTCCAAAAACCAAGTTCTATCATTTTGGGGGGAAAAGTCTATTACCCATAAATTTGAAGTCTAATACCAACTAAAAGGGATTGGATATGAACAAGGTTAGAAATATAAGGCTAATACTCATTTAAAATGGGGCTCGGTCGAAGTCAGACCAATTTGTCCGAAAAATCCAAGGCTAACACCCCCTCCAAAAACCAAGTTCAATCATTTTTGGGGGAAAAGTCTATTACCCATAAATTTTGAAGTCTAATACCAACTAAAAGGGATTGGATATGAACAATGTTAGAAATCTAAGGCTAATAATCATTTAAAATGGGGACTCGTCAAGTCGGGACCAATTTGTCCGAAAATCCAAGGCTAACACCCCTCCAAAAACCAAGTTCTATCATTTTTGGGGGGAAAAGTCTATTACCCATAAATTTGAAGTCTAATACCAACTAAAAGGGATTGGATATGAACAAGGTTAGAAATATAAGGCTAATACTCATTTAAAATGGGGCTCGTCGAGTCGAGACCAATTTGTCTCGAAAATCCAAGGCTAACACCCCTCCAAAAACCAAGTTCTATCATTTTAGGGGGAAAAGTATATTACCCATAAATTTGAAGTCTAATACCAACTAAAAGGTATTGGATATGAACAATGTTAGAAATCTAAGGCTAACAATCATTTAAAATGGGGCACGTGAAGTCGAGACCAATTTGTCCGAAAAATCCAAGGCTAACACCCCCTCCAAAAACCAAGTTCTATCATTTTGGGGGGAAAAGTCTATTACCCATAAATTTGAAATCTAATACCAACTAAAAGGTATTGGATATGAACAAGGTTAGAAATATAAGGCTAATACTCATTTAAAATGGGGCTCGTCGAATCAGGACCAATTTGACCGAAAATCCAAGGCTAACACCCCCTCCAAAAACCAAGTTCTATCATTATAGGGGAGAAATTCTATTACCCATAAATTTGAAGTCTAATACCAACTAAAAGGAATTGGGTATGAACAAGGTTAGAAATCTAAGGCTAATACTCATTTAAAATGGGGCTCGTGAAGTCAGGACCAATTTGTCCAAAAATCCAAGGCTAACACCCCCTCCAAAAACCAAGTTCAATCATTTTTGGGGGAAATGTTTATTACCCATAAATTTGAAGTCTTATACCAACTAAAAGGGATTGGATATGAACAAGGTTAGAAATCTAAGGCTAATAATCATTTAAAAATGGGGACTCGTCAAGTCGAGACCAATATGTCCGAAAAATCCAAGGCTAACACCCCCTCCAAAAACCAAGTTCTATCATTTTGGGGGGAAAAGTCTATTACCCATAAATTTGACGTCTAATACCAACTAAAAGGGATTGGATATGAACAAGGTTAGAAATATAAGGCTAATACTCATTTAAAATGGGGTTGGTCGAGTCAGGACCAATTTGTCCGAAAAATCCAAGGCTAACACCCCCTCCAAAAACCAAGTTCTATCATTTTAGGGGGGAAAAGTATATTACCCATAAATTTGAAGTCTAATACCAACTAAAAGGTATTGGATATGAACAATGTTAGAAATCTAAGGCTAATAATCATTTAAAATGGGAGCTCGTGAAGTCGTGACCAATTTGTCCGAAAAATCCAAGGCTAACACCGCCTCCAAAAACCAAGTTCTATCATTTTGGGGGGAAAAGTCTATTACCCATAAATTTGAAGTCTAATACCAACTAAAAGGTATTGGATATGAACAAGGTTAGAAATATAAGGCTAATACTCATTTAAAATGGGGCTCGTCGAGTCGAGACCAATTTGTCCGAAAAATCCAAGGCTAACACCCCCTCCAAAAACCAAGTTCTATCATTTTTAGGGGGGAAAAGTATATTACCCATAAATTTGAAGTCTAATACCAACTAAAAGGTATTGGGTATGAACAAGGTTAGAAATCTAAGGCTAACAATCATTTAAAATGGGGCTCGTGAAGTCAGGACCAATTTGTCCAAAAATCCAAGGCTAACACCCCCTCCAAAAACCAAGTTCTATCATTTTGGGGGGAAAAGTCTATTACCCATAAATTTGAAATCTAATACCAACTAAAAGGTATTGGATATGAACAAGGTTAGAAATATAAGGCTAATACTCATTTAAAATGGGGGCTCGTCGAATCGAGACCAATTTGACCGAAAATCCAAGGCTAACACCCCCTCCAAAAACCAAGTTCTATCATTATAGGGGGGGGAAAAATCTATTACCCATAAATTTGAAGTCTAATACCAACTAAAAGGAATTGGGTATGAACAAGGTTAGAAATCTATGGCTAATACTCATTTAAAATGGGGCTCGTGAAGTCGAGACCAATTTGTCCAAAAATCCAAGGCTAACACCCCTCCAAAAACCAAGTTCAATCATTTTTGGGGGAAAATGTTTATTACCCATAAATTTGAAGTCTTATACCAACTAAAAGGGATTGGATATGAACAAGGTTAGAAATCTAAGGCTAATAATCATTTAAAATGGGGACTCGTCAAGTCGGGACCAATATGTCCGAAAAATCCAAGGCTAACACCCCCTCCAAAAACCAAGTTCTATCATTTTTGGGGGGAAAAGTCTATTACCCATAAATTTGAAAGTCTAATACCAACTAAAAGGGATTGGATATGAACAAGGTTAGAAATATAAGGCTAATACTCATTTAAAATGGGGTTGGTCGAGTCAGACCAATTTGTCCGAAAATCCAAGGCTAACACCCCTCCAAAAACCAAGTTCTATCATTTTAGGGGGGAAAAGTCTATTACCCATAAATTTGAAGTCTAATACCAACTAAAAGGTATTGGATATGAACAAGGTTAGAAATCTAAGGCTAATACTCATTTAAAATGGGGCTCGTGAAGTCGTGACCAATTTGTCCAAAAATCCAAGGCTAACACCCCTCCAAAAACCAAGTTCTATCATTTTAGGGGGAAAAGTCTATTACCCATAAATTTGAAGTCTAATACCAACTAAAAGGTATTGGATATGAACAAGGTTAGAAATCTAATGCTAATACTCATTTAAAATGGGGCTCGTGAAGTCGTGACCAATTTGTCCGAAAATCCAAGGCTAACACCCCTCCAAAAACCAAGTTCTATCATTTTTGGGGGGAAAAGTCTATTACCCATAAATTTGAAGTCTAATACCAACTAAAAGGGATTGGATATGAACAAGGTTAGAAATCTAAGTCTAATACTCATTTAAAATGGGGCTCGTCGAGTCGTGACCAATTTGACCGAAAAATCCAAGGGCTAACACCCCCTCCAAAAACCAAGTTCTATCATTTTTGGGGGGAAAAGTCTATTACCCATAAATTTGAAGTCTAATACCAACTAAAAGGAATTGGGTATGAAACAAAGGTTAGAAATATAAGGCTAACAATCATTTAAAATGGGGCTCGTGAAGTCGGGACCAATTTGTCCGAAAAATCCAAGGCTAACACCCCCTCCAAAAACCAAGTTCAATCATTTTTGGGGGAAAAGTCTATTACCCATAAATTTGAAGTCTAATACCAACTAAAAGGGTATTGGATATGAACAAGTTTAGAAATATAAGGCTAATACTCATTTAAAATGGGGCTCGTCTAGTCAGACCAATTTGTCCGAAAATCCAAGGCTAACACCCCCTCCAAAAACCAAGTTCTATCATTTTTGGGGGGAAAAGTCTATTACCCATAAATTTAAAGTCTAATACCAACTAAAAGGGATTGGATATGAACAAGGTTAGAAATCTAAGGCTAATACTCATTTAAAATGGGGCTCGTCGAGTCGAGACCAATTTGTCCGAAAATCCAAGGCTAACACCCCCTCCAAAAACCAAGTTCTATCATTTTTGGGGGGAAAAGTCTATTACCCATAAATTTGAAGTCTAATACCAACTAAAAGGAATTGGGATATGAACAAGGTTAGAAATATAAGGCTAACAATCATTTAAAATGGGGCTCGTGAAGTCAGGACCAATTTGTCCGAAAATCCAAGGCTAACACCCCCTCCAAAAACCAAGTTCAATCATTTTTGGGGGAAAAGTCTATTACCCATAAATTTGAAGTCTAATACCAACTAAAAGGTATTGGATATGAACAAGTTTAGAAATATAAGGCTAATACTCATTTAAAATGGGGCTCGTCTAGTCAGGACCAATTTGACCGAAAATCCAAGGCTAACACCCCCTCCAAAAACCAAGTTCTATCATTTTGGGGGGAAAAGTCTATTACCCATAAATTTGAAGTCTAATACCAACTAAAAGGTATTGGATATGAACAAGGTTATAAATATAAGGCTAATACTCATTTAAAATGGGGCTCGTCGAGTCAGGACCAATTTGACCAAAAATCCAAGGCTAACACCCCCTCCAAAAACCAAGTTCTATCATTTTGGGGGGGAAAATCTATTACCCATAAATTTGAAGTCTAATACCAACTAAAAGGAATTGGGTATGAACAAGGTTAGAAATCTAAGGCTAACAATCATTTAAAATGGGGCTCGTGAAGTCAGGACCAATTTGTCCAAAAATCCAAGGCTAACACCCCCTCCAAAAACCAAGTTCAATCATTTTTGGGGGAAAAGTCTATTACCCATAAATTTTAAGTCTAATACCAACTAAAAGATATTGGATATGAACAAGGTTAGAAATCTAAGGCTAATACTCATTTAAAATGGGGCTCATCGAGTCAGGACCAATTTGTCCGAAAATCCAAGGCTAACACCCCTCCAAAAACCAAGTTCTATCATTTTTGGGGGGAAAAGTCTATTACCCATAAATTTGAAGTCTAATAGCAACTAAAAGGTATTGGATATGAACAAGGTTAGAAATATAAGGCTAATACTCATTTAAAATGGGGGCTCGTCGAGTCAGGGACCAATTTGTCCGAAAAATCCAAGGCTTACACCCCCTCCAAAAACCAAGTTCAATCATTTTTGGGGGAAACGTCTAGTACCCATAAATTTGAAGTCTAATACCAACTAAAAGGGATTGGATATGAACAAGGTTAGAAATATAAGGCTAATACTCATTTAAAATGGGGCTCGTCGAGTCGAGACCAATTTGACCGAAAAATCCAAGGCTAACACCCCCTCCAAAAACCAAGTTCAATCATTTTTGGGGGAAAAGTCTATTACCCATAAATTTGAAATCTAATACCAACTAAAAGGTATTGGATATGAACAAGGTTAGAAATATAAGGCTAATACTCATTTAAAATGGGGCTCGTCGAATCAGGGACCAATTTGACCGAAAAATCCAAAGCTAACACCCCCTCCAAAAACCAAGTTCTATCATTATAGGGGGGAAAAATCTATTACCCATAAATTTGAAGTCTAATACCAACTAAAAGGAATTGGGATATGAACAAGGTTAGAAATCTAAGGCTAATACTCATTTAAAATGGGGCTCGCGAAGTCGAGACCAATTTGTCCAAAAATCCAAGGCTAACACCCCTCCAAAAAACCAAGTTCAATCATTTTTGGGGGGAAATGTTTATTACCCATAAATTTGAAGTCTTATACCAACTAAAAGGGATTGGATATGAACAAGGTTAGAAATCTAAGGCTAATAATCATTTAAAATGGGGACTCGTCAAGTCAGGGACCAATATGTCCGAAAAATCCAAGGCTAACACCCCTCCAAAAACCAAGTTCTATCATTTTGGGGGAAAAGTCTATTACCCATAAATTTGAAGTCTAATACCAACTAAAAGGGATTGGATATGAACAAGGTTAGAAATATAAGGCTAATACTCATTTAAAATGGGGGTTGGTCGAGTCAGGGACCAATTTGTCCGAAAAATCCAAGGCTAACACCCCCTCCAAAAACCAAGTTCTATCATTTTAGGGGGAAAAGTATATTACCCATAAATTTGAAGTCTAATACCAACTAAAAGGTATTGGATATGAACAATGGTAGAAATCTAAGGCTAACAATCATTTAAAATGGGAGCTCGTGAAGTCAGGACCAATTTGTCCAAAAATCCAAGGCTAACACCGCCTCAAAAACCAAGTTCTATCATTTTGGGGGGAAAAGTCTATTACCCATAAATTTGAAGTCTAATACCAACTAAAAGGTATTGGATATGAACAAGGTTAGAAATATAAGGCTAATACTCATTTAAAATGGGGCTCGTCGAGTCAGGACCAATTTGTCTGAAAATCCAAGGCTAACACCCCCTCCAAAAACCAAGTTCTATCATTTTGAGGGGGAAAAGTATATTACCCATAACTTTGAAGTCTAATACCAACTAAAAGGTATTGGGTATGAACAAGGTTAGAAATCTAAGGCTAACAATCATTTAAAATGGGGCTCGTGAAGTCAGGACCAATTTGTCCAAAAATCCAAGGCTAACATCCCCTCCAAAAACCAAGTTCAATCAGTTTTGGGGGAAAAGTCTATTACCCATAAATTTAAAGTCTAATACCAACTAAAAGGAATTGGGTATGAAAAAGGTTAGAAATATAAGGCTAACAATCATTTAAAATGGGGCTCGTGAAGTCAGGACCAATTTATCCAAAAAGCCAAGGCTAACACCCCCTCCAAAAACCAAGTTCAATCATTTTTGGGGGAAATGTTTATTACCCATAAATTTGAAGTCTTATACCAACTAAAAGGGATTGGATATGAACACGGTTAGAAATCTAATCCAAATACTCATTTAAAATGGGGCTCATCGAGTCAGGACCAATTTGTCCAAAAATCCAAGGCTAACACCCCCTCGAAAAACCAAGTTCTATCATTTTAGGGGGAAAAGTCTATTACCCATAAATTTGAAGTCTAATACCAACTAAAAGGTATTGGATATGAACAAGGTTAGAAATCTAATGCTAATACTCATTTAAAATGGGGCGTGTGAAGTCAGGACCAATTTGTCCAAAAACCCAAGGCTAACACCCCCTCGAAAAACCAAGTTCTATCATTTTTAGGGGGAAAAGTCTATTACCCATAAATTTGAAGTCTAATACCAACTAAAAGGTATTGGATATGAACAAGGTTAGAAATCTAATGCTAATACTCATTTAAAATGGGGCGTGTGAAGTCGGGACCAATTTGTCCAAAAATCCCAAGGCTAACACCCCTCGAAAAACCAAGTTCTATCATTTTAGGGGGGAAAAGTCTATTACCCATAAATTTGAAGTCTAATACCAACTAAAAGGTATTGGATATGAACAAGGTTAGAAATCTAATTCTAATACTCATTTAAAATGGGGCTCGTGAAGTCGGGACCAATTTGTCCGAAAAATCCAAGGCTAACACCCCCTCCAAAAAACCAAGTTCTATCATTTTGGGGGGAAAGTCTATTACCCATAAATTTGAAGTCCAATACCAACTAAAAGGAATTGGATATGAACAAGGTTAGAAATCTAATGCTAATACTCATTTAAAATGGGGCGTGTGAAGTCAGGACCAATTTGTCCAAAAACCCAAGGCTAACACCCCCTCGAAAAACCAAGTTCTATCATTTTAGGGGGAAAAGTCTATTACCCATAAATTTGAAGTCTAATACCAACTAAAAGGTATTGGATATGAACAAGGTTAGAAATCTAATGCTAATACTCATTTAAAATGGGGCGTGTGAAGTCAGGACCAATTTGTCCAAAAATCCAAGGCTAACACCCCCTCAAAAACCAAGTTCTATCATTTTAGGGGGAAAAGTCTATTACCCATAAATTTGAAGTCTAATACCAACTAAAAGGTATTGGATATGAACAAGGTTAGAAATCTAATGCTAATACTCATTTAAAATGGGGGCTCGTGAAGTCGGGACCAATTTGTCCAAAAATCCAAGGCTAACACCCCTCCAAAAACCAAGTTCAATCATTTTTGGAGGAAATGTTTATTACCCATAAATTTGAAGTCTTATACCAACTAAAAGGGATTGGATATGAACAAGGTTAGAAATCTAAGGCTAATACTCATTTTAAAATGAGGGCTCGTCAAGTCAGGGACCAATTTGACCAAAAATCCAAGGGCTAACACCCCCTCCAAAAACCAAGTTCAATCATTTTTTGGGGGAAATGTCTATTACCCATAAATTTGAAGTCTAATACCAACTAAAAGGGATTGGATATGAACAAGGTTAGAAATATAAGGCTAATACTCATTTAAAATGGGGCTCGTCGAGTCGGGACCAATTTGACCAAAAATCCAAGGCTAACACCCCCTCCAAAAAACCAAGTTCAATCATTTTTTGGGGGAAAAGTCTATTACCCATAAATTTCAAGTCTAATACCAACTAAAAGTTATTGGATATGAACAATGTTAGAAATCTAAGGCTAACAATCATTTAAAATGGGGCTCATCGAGTCGGGACCAATTTGTCCAAAAATCCAAGGCTAACACCCCCTCGAAAAAACCAAGTTCTATCAATTTTAGGGGGAAAAGTCTATTACCCATAAATTTGAAGTCTAATACCAACTAAAAGGTATTGGATATGAACAAGGTTAGAAATCTAATGCTAATACTCATTTAAAATGGGGCGTGTGAAGTCGGGACCAATTTGTCCAAAAATCCAAGGCTAACACCCCCTCCAAAAACCAAGTTCTATCATTTTTAGGGGGAAAAGTCTATTACCCATAAATTTGAAGTCTAATACCAACTAAAAGGTATTGGATATGAACAAGGTTAGAAATCTAATGCTAATACTCATTTAAAATGGGGCGTGTGAAGTCAGGACCAATTTGTCCAAAAATCCAAGGCTAACACCCCCTCGAAAAACCAAGTTCTATCATTTTAGGGGGAAAAGTCTATTACCCATAAATTTGAAGTCTAATACCAACTAAAAGGTATTGGATATGAACAAGGTTAGAAATCTAATGCTAATACTCATTTAAAATGGGGCTCGTGAAGTCAGGACCAATTTGTCCGAAAATCCAAGGCTAACACCCCCTCCAAAAACCAAGTTCTATCATTTTGGGGGGGGAAAGTCTATTACCCATAAATTTGAAGTCCAATACAAACTAAAAGGTATTGGATATGAACAAGGTTAGAAATCTAATGCTAATACTCATTTAAAATGGGGCGTGTGAAGTCAGGACCAATTTGTCCAAAAATCCAAGGCTAACACCCGCTCGAAAAACCAAGTTCTATCATTTTAGGGGGAAAAGTCTATTACCCATAAATTTGAAGTCTAATACCAACTAAAAGGTATTGGATATGAACAAGGTTAGAAATCTAATGCTAATACTCATTTAAAATGGGGCTCGTGAAGTCAGGACCAATTTGTCCGAAAATCCAAGGCTAACACCCCCTCCAAAAACCAAGTTCTATCATTTTGGGGGGGGAAAGTCTATTACCCATAAATTTGAAGTCCAATACCAACTAAAAGGGATTGGATATGAACAAGGTTAGAAATCTAAGGCTAATACTCATTTAAAATGGGGCTCGTCGAGTCAGGACCAATTTGACCGAAAATCCAAGGCTAACACCAAGTTCTATCATTTTTGGGGGGAAAATCTATTACCCAATAAATTTGAAGTCTAATACCAACTAAAAGGAATTGGGTATGAAAAAGGTTAGAAATCTAAGGCTAACAATCATTTAAAATGGGGCTCGTGAAGTCAGGACCAATTTGTCCAAAAATCCAAGGCTAACACCCCCTCCAAAAACCAAGTTCAATCATTTTTGGGGGAACAGTGTATTACCCATAAATTTGAAGTCTAATACCAACTAAAAGGGATAGGATATGAACAAGATTATAAATCTAAGGCTAATACTCATTTAAAATGGGGCTTGTTGAGTCAGGACCAATTTCTCTGAAAATCCAAGGCTAACACCCCCTCTAAAAACCAAGTTCTATCATTTTGGGGGGAAAAGACTATTACCCATAAATTTGAAGTCTAATACCAACTAAAAGGGATTGGATATGAACAAGGTTAGAAATCTAAGGCTAATAATCATTTAAAATGAGGCTCATCAAGTCAGGACCAATTTGTCCCGAAAAATCCAACGCTAACACCCCCCACCAAAAACCAAGTTCAATCATTTTTGGGGGAAAAGTCTATTACCCATAAATTTGAAGTCTAATACCAACTAAAAGGTATTGGATATGAACAATGTTATAAATCTAAGGTTAATACTCATTTAAAATGGGGCTCGTCGAGTTAGGACCAATTTGACCGAAAATCCAAGGCTAACACCCCCTCCAAAAACCAAGTTCAATCATTTTTGGGGGAAATGTCTATTACCCATAACTTTGAAGTCTAATACCAACTATAAGGTATTGGATATGAACAAGGTTAGAAATATAAGGCTAATACTCATTTAAAATGGGGCTCGTCGAGTCAGGACCAATTTGACCAAAAATCCAAGGCTAACACCCCCTCCAAAAACAAAGTTCAATCATTTTTGGGGGAAATGTCTATTACCCATAAATTTGAAGTCGAATACCAACTAAAAGGGATTGGATATGAACAAGGTTAGAAATATAAGGCTAATACTCATTTAAAATGGGGCTCGTCGAGTCAGGACCAATTTGACCAAAAATCCAAGGCTAACACCCCCTCCAAAAACCAAGTTCAATCATTTTTGGGGGAAATATCTATTACCCATAAATTTGAAGTCGAATACCAACTAAAAGGTATTGGATATGAACAAGGTTAGAAATATAAGGCTAATACTCATTTAAAATGGGGGCTCATCGAGTCGGGGACCAATTTGTCCAAAAATCCAAGGCTAACACCCCCTTGAAAAACCAAGTTCTATCATTTTAGGGGGAAAAGTCTATTACCCATAAATTTGAAGTCTAATACCAACTAAAAGGTATTGGATATGAACAAGGTTAGAAATCTAATGCTAATACTCATTTAAAATGGGGCGTGTGAAGTCGGGACCAATTTGTCCAAAAATCCAAGGCTAACACCCCCTCGAAAAAACCAAGTTCTATCATTTTTAGGGGGAAAAGTCTATTACCCATAAATTTGAAGTCTAATACCAACTAAAAGGTATTGGATATGAACAAGGTTAGAAATCTAATGCTCATACTCATTTAAAATGGGGCTCGTGAAGTCAGGACCAATTTGTCCGAAAATCCAAGGCTAACACCCCCTCCAAAAACCAAGTTCTATCATTTTGGGGGGAAAAGTCTATTACCCATAAATTTGAAGTCCAATACCAACTAAAAGGAATTGGATATGAACAAGGTTAGAAATCTAAGGCTAATACTCATTTAAAATGGGGCTCGTCGAGTCAGGACCAATTTGACCGAAAATCCAAGGCTAACACCCCCTCCAAAAACCAAGTTCTATCATTTTGGGGGGGAAAATCTATTACCCATAAATTTGAAGTCTAATACCAACTAAAAGGAATTGGGTATGAAAAAGGTTAGAAATATAAGGCTAACAATCATTTAAAATGGGGCTCGTGAAGTCAGGACCAATTTGTCCAAAAATCCAAGGCTAACACCCCCTCCAAAAACCAACTTCAATCATTTTTGGGGGAACAGTGTATTACCCATAAATTTGAAGTCTAATTCCAACTAAAAGGGATAGGATATGAACAAGATTAGAAATATAAGGCTAATACTCATTTAAAATGGGGCTTGTTGAGTCAGGACCAATTTCTCTGAAAATCCAAGGCTAACACCCCCTCTAAAAACCAAGTTCTATCATTTTGGGGGGAAAAGACTATTACCCATAAATTTCAAGTCTAATACCAACTAAAAGGGATTGGATATGAACAAGGTTAGAAATCTAAGGCTAATAATCATTTAAAATGAGGCTCGTCAAGTCAGGACCAATTTGTCTGAAAATCCAAGGCTAACACCCCCACCAAAAACCAAGTTCAATCATTTTTGGGGGAAAAGTCTATTACCCATAAATTTGAAGTCTAATACCAACTAAAAGGTATTGGATATGAACAATGTTATAAATCTAAGGTTAATACTCATTTAAAATGGGGCTCGTCGAGTTAGGACCAATTTGACCGAAAATCCAAGGCTAACACCCCCTCCAAAAACCAAGTTCAATCATTTTTGGGGAAATGTCTATTACCCATAACTTTGAAGTCTAATACCAACTATAAGGTATTGGATATGAACAAGGTTAGAAATATAAGGCTAATACTCATTTAAAATGGGGCTCGTCGAGTCAGGACCAATTTGACCAAAAATCCAAGGCTAACACCCCCTCCAAAAACCAAGTTCAATCATTTTTTGGGGGAAATGTCTATTACCCATAAATTTGAAGTCGAATACCAACTAAAAGGGATTGGATATGAACAAGGTTAGAAATATAAGGCTAATACTCATTTAAAATGGGGCTCGTCGAGTCAGGACCAATTTGACCAAAAATCCAAGGCTAACACCCCCTCCAAAAACCAAGTTCAATCATTTTTGGGGGAAATGTCTATTACCCATAAATTTGAAGTCTAATACCAACTAAAAGGGATTGGATATGAACAAGGTTAGAAATCTAAGGCTAATAATCATTTAAAATGAGACTCGTCAAGTCAGGACCAATTTGTCTGAAAATTCAAGGCTAACACCCCCACCAAAAACCAAATTCAATCATTTTTGGGAGAAAAGTCTATTACCCATAAATTTGAAGTCTAATACCAACTAAAAGGTATTGGATATGAACAATGTTATAAATCTAAGGTTAATACTCATTTAAAATGGGGCTCGTCGAGTGAGGACCAATTTGACCGAAAATCCAAGGCTAACACCCCCTCCAAAAACCAAGTTCAATCATTTTTGGGGGAAATGTCTATTACCCATAACTTTGAAGTCTAATACCAACTATAAAGGTATTGGATATGAACAAGGTTAGAAATATAAGGCTAATACTCATTTAAAATGGGGGCTCGTCGAGTCAGGGACCAATTTGACCAAAAATCCAAGGCTAACACCCCCTCCAAAAAACCAAGTTCAATCATTTTTGGGGGGAAAAGTCTATTACCCATAAATTTGAAGTCTAATACCAACTAAAAGGGATTGGATATGAACAAGGTTAGAAATATAAGGCTAATACTCATTTAAAATGGGGCTCGTCGAAGTCGGGACCAATTTGACCGAAAAATCCAAGGCTAACACCCCCTCCAAAAACCAAGTTCAATCATTTTGTGGGGGGAAAAGTCTATTACCCATAAATTTCAAGTCTAATACCAACTAAAAGGTATTGGATATGAACAATGTTATAAATCTAAGGCTAACAATCATTTAAAATGGGGCTCGTGAAGTCGGGACCAATTTGTCCGAAAAATCCAAGGCTAACACCCCTCCAAAAACCAAGTTCTATCATTTTGGGGGGCAACGTCTATTACCCATAAATTTGAAGTCTAATACCAACTAAAAGGTATTGGATATGAACAAGGTTATAAATATAAGGCTAACAATCATTTAAAGTGGGGCTCGTGAAGTCAGGACCAATTTGTCCAAAAATCCAAGGCTAACACCCCCTTCAAAAACCAAGTTCAATCATTTTTGGGGGAAATGTTTATTACTTATAAATTTGAAGTCTTATACCAACTAATAGGGATTGGATATGAACAAGGTTAGAAATCTAAGGCTAATAATCATTTAAAATGGGACTCGTCGAGTCAGGACCAATTTGTCTGAAAATCCAAGGCTAACACCCCTTCCAAAAACCAAGTTCTATCATTTTGGGGGGAAAAGTCTATTACCTATAAACTTGAAGTCTAATACCAACTAAAAGGGATTGGATATGAACACGGTTAGAAATCTAAGGCAAATACTCATTTAAAATGGGGCTCATCGAGTCAGGACCAATTTGTCCAAAAATCCAAGGCTAACACCCCCTCGAAAAACCAAGTTCTATCATTTTAGGGGGAAAAGTCTATTACCCATAAATTTGAAGTCTAATACCAACTAAAAGGTATTGGATATGAACACGGTTAGAAATCTAATGCTAATACTCATTTAAAATGGGGCGTGTGAAGTCAGGACCAATTTGTCCAAAAATCCAAGGCTAATACCCCCTCGAAAAACCAAGTTCTATCATTTTAGGGGGAAAAGTCTATTACCCATAAATTTGAAGTCTAATACCAAATAAAAGGTATTGGATATGAACAAGGTTAGAAATCTAATGCTAATACTCATTTAAAATGGGGCTCGTGAAGTCAGGACCAATTTGTCCGAAAATCCAAGGCTAACACCCCCTCCAAAAACCAAGTTCTATCATTTTGGGGGGGAAAGTCTATTACCCATAAATTTGAAGTTCAATACCAACTAAAAGGAATTGGATATGAACAAGGTTAGAAATCTAAGGCTAATACTCATTTAAAATGGGGCTCGTCGAGTCAGGACCAATTTGACCGAAAATCCAAGGCTAACACCCCCTCCAAAAACCAAGTTCTATCATTTTGGGGGGGAAAATCTATTACCCATAAATTTGAAGTCTAATACCAACTAAAAGGAATTGGGTATGAAAAAGGTTAGAAATATAAGGCTAACAATCATTTAAAATGGGGCTCGTGAAGTCAGGACCAATTTGTCCAAAAATCCAAGGCTAACACCCCCTCCAAAAACCAAGTTCAATCATTTTTGGGGGAACAGTGTATTACCCATAAATTTGAAACAAGATTAGAAATCTAAGGCTAATACTCATTTAAAATGGGGCTTGTTGAGTCAGGACCAATTTCTCTGAAAATCCAAGGCTAACACCCCCTCTAAAAACCAAGTTCTATCATTTTGGGGGGAAAAGACTATTACCCATAAATTTGAAGTCTAATACCAACAAAAAGGGATTGGATATGAACAAGGTTAGAAATCTAAGGCTAATAATCATTTAAAATGAGGCTCGTCAAGTCAGGACCAATTTGTCTGAAAATCCAAGGCTAACACCCCCACCAAAAACCAAGTTCAATCATTTTTGTGGGAAAAGTCTATTACCCATAAATTTGAAGTCTAATACCAACTAAAAGGTATTGGATATGAACAATGTTATAAATCTAAGGTTAATACTCATTTAAAATGGGGCTCGTCGAGTTAGGACCAATTTGACCGAAAAATCCAAGGCTAACACCCCCTCCAAAAAACCAAGTTCAATCATTTTTGGGGGAAATGTCTATTACCCATAACTTTGAAGTCTAATACCAACTATAAGGTATTGGATATGAACAAGGTTAGAAATATAAGGCTAATACTCATTTAAAATGGGGGCTCGTCGAGTCAGGGACCAATTTGACCAAAAATCCAAGGCTAACACCCCCTCCAAAAACCAAGTTCAATCATTTTTTGGGGGAAATGTCTATTACCCATAAATTTGAAGTCGAATACCAACTAAAAGGGATTGGATATGAACAACGTTAGAAATATAAGGCTAATACTCATTTAAAATGGGGCTCGTCGAGTCAGGACCAATTTGACCAAAAATCCAAGGCTAACACCCCCTCCAAAAACCAAGTTCAATCATTTTTGGGGGAAATGTCTATTACCCATAAATTTGAAGTCGAATACCAAATAAAAGGTATTGGATATGAACAAGGTTAGAAATATAAGGCTAATACTCATTTAAAATGGGGCTCGTCGAGTCAGGACCAATTTGACCGAAAATCCAAGGCTAACACCCCCTCCAAAAACCAAGTTCTATCATTTTGGGGGGGAAAATCTATTACCCATAAATTTGAAGTCTAATACCAACTAAAAGTAATTGGGTATGAAAAAGGTTAGAAATATAAGGCTAACAATCATTTAAAATGGGGCTCGTGAAGTCAGGACCAATTTGTCCAAAAATCCAAGGCTAACACCCCCTCCAAAAACCAAGTTCAATCATTTTTGGGGGAAAAGTGTATTACCCATAAATTTGAAGTCTAATACCAACTAAAAGGGATAGGATATGAACAAGATTAGAAATCTAAGGCTAATACTCATTTAAAATGGGGCTTTTTGAGTCAAGACCAATTTCTCTGAAAATCCAAGGCTAACACCCCCTCTAAAAACCAAGTTCTATCATTTTGGGGGGAAAAGTCTATTACCCATAAATTTGAAGTCTAATACCAACTAAAAGGGATTGGATATGAACAAGGTTAGAAATCTAAGGCTAATAATCATTTAAAATGAGGCTCGTCAAGTCAGGACCAATTTGTCTGAAAATCCAAGGCTAACACCCCCACCAAAAACCAAGTTCAATCATTTTTGGGGGAAAAGTCTATTACCCATAAATTTGAAGTCTAATACCAACTAAAAGGTATTGGATATGAACAATGTTATAAATCTAAGGTTAATACTCATTTAAAATGGGGCTCGTCGAGTTAGGACCAATTTGACCGAAAATCCAAGGCTAACACCCCCTCCAAAAACCAAGTTCAATCATTTTTGGGGGAAATGTCTATTACCCATAACTTTGAAGTCTAATACCAACTATAAGGTATTGGATATGAACACGGTTAGAAATATAAGGCTAATACTCATTTAAAATGGGGCTCGTCGAGTTAGGACCAATTTGACCAAAAATCCAAGGCTAACACCCCCTCCAAAAACCAAGTTCAATCATTTTTGGGGGAAATGTCTATTACCCATAAATTTGAAGTCGAATACCAACTAAAAGGGATTGGATATGAACAAGGTTAGAAATATAAGGCTAATACTCATTTAAAATGGGGCTCGTCGAGTCAGGACCAATTTGACCGAAAATCCAAGGCTAACACCCCCTCCAAAAACCAAGTTCAATCATTTTTGGGGGAAAAGTCTATTACCCATAAATTTGAAGTCTAATACCAACTAAAAGATATTGGATATGAAGAAGGTTAGAAATCTAAGGCTAATACTCATTTAAAATGGGGCTCGTCGAGTCAGGACCAATTTGTCCGAAAATCCAAGGCTAACACCCCCTCAAAAAACCAAGTTCAATCATTTTTGGGGGAAAAGTCTATTACCCATAAATTTCAAGTCTAATACCAACTAAAAGTTATTGCATATGAAAAATGTTAGAAATCTAAGGCTAAAAATCATTTGAAATGGGGCTTGTCGAGTCAGGACCAATTTGTCCGAAAATCCAAGGCTAACACCCCCTCAAAAAACCAAGTTCAATCATTTTTGGGGGAAAAGTCTATTACCCATAAATTTCAAGTCTAATACCAACTAAAAGTTATTGGATATGAACAATGTTAGAAATCTAAGGCTAACAATCATTTAAAATGGGGCTCGTGAAGTCAGGACCAATTTGTCCGAAAAATCCAAGGCTAACACCCCCTCCAAAAACCAAGTTCTATCATTTTTGGGGGGAAAACGTCTATTACCCATAAATTTGAAGTCTAATACCAACTAAAAGGTATTGGATATGAACAAGGTTATAAATATAAGGCTAATACTCATTTAAAATGGGGCTCGTCGAGTCAGGACCAATTTGACCGAAAATCCAAGGCTAACACCCCCTCCAAAAACCAAGTTCAATCATTTTGGGGGGAAAAGTCTATTACCCATAAATTTGAAGTCTAATACCAACTAAAAGTGATTGGATATGAACAAGGTTACAAATCTAAGTCTCATACTCATTTATATTGGGGCTCGTCGAGTCAGGACCAATTTGTCTGAAAATCCAAGGCTAACACCCCCTCCAAAAACCAAGTTCAATCATGTTTGGGGGAAAAGTCTATTACCCATAAATTTGAAGTCTAATACCAACTAAAAGTGATTGGGTATGAACAAGGTTAGAAATCTAAGGCTAACAATCACTTAAAATGGGGCTCGTGAAGTCAGGACCAATTTGTCCAAAAATCCAAGGCTAACACCCCCTGCAAAAACCAAGTTCAATCATTTTTGGGGGAAATGTTTATTACCCATAAATTTGAAGTCTTATACCAACTAAAAGGGATTGGATATGAACAAGGTTAGAAATCTAAGGCTAATACTCATTTAAAATGAGGCTCGTCAAGTCAGGACCAATTTGACCAAAAATCCAAGGCTAACACCCCCTCCAAAAACCAAGTTCAATCATTTTTGGGGGAAATGTCTATTACCCATAAATTTGAAGTCGAATACCAACTAAAAGGGATTGGATATGAACAAGGTTAGAAATATAAGGCTAATACTCATTTAAAATGGGGCTCGTCGAGTCAGGACCAATTTGACCAAAAATCCAAGGCTAACACCCCCTCCAAAAACCAAGTTCAATCATTTTTGGGGGAAATGTCTATTACCCATAAATTTGAAGTCGAATACCAACTAAAAGGTATTGGATATGAACAAGGTTAGAAATATAAGGCTAATACTCATTTAAAATGGGGCTCGTCGAGTCATGACCAATTTGACCGAAAATCCAAGGCTAACACCCCCTCCAAAAACCAAGTTCAATCATTTTTGGGGGAAATGTCTATTACCCATAAATTTGAAGTCGAATACCAACTAAAAGGTATTGGATATGAACAAGGTTAGAAATATAAGGCTAATACTCATTTAAAATGGGGCTCGTCGAGTCATGACCAATTTGACCGAAAATCCAAGGCTAACACCCCCTCCAAAAACCAAGTTCTATCATTTTGGGGGGGAAAATCTATTACCCATAAATTTGAAGTCTAATACCAACTAAAAGGAATTGGGTATGAAAAAGGTTAGAAATATAAGGCTAACAATCATTTAAAATGGGGCTCGTGAAGTCAGGACCAATTTGTCCAAAAATCCAAGGCTAACACCCCCTCCAAAAACCAAGTTCAATCATTTTTGGGGGAAAAGTGTATTACCCATAAATTTGAAGTCTAATACCAACTAAAAGGGATAGGATATGAACAAGATTAGAAATCTAAGGCTAATACTCATTTAAAATGGGGCTTGTTGAGTCAGGACCAATTTCTATGAAAATCCAAGGCTAACACCCCCTCTAAAAACCAAGTTCTATCATTTTGGGGGGAAAAGTCTATTACCCATAAATTTGAAGTCTAATACCAACTAAAAGGGATTGGATATGAACAAGGTTAGAAATCTAAGGCTAATAATCATTTAAAATGAGGCTCGTCAAGTCAGGACCAATTTGTCTGAAAATCCAAGGCTAACACCCCCACCAAAAACCAAGTTCAATCATTTTTGGGGGAAAAGTCTATTACCCATAAATTTGAAGTCTAATACCAACTAAAAGGTATTGGATATGAACAATGTTATAAATCTAAGGTTAATACTCATTTAAAATGGGGCTCGTCGAGTTAGGACCAATTTGACCGAAAATCCAAGGCTAACACCCCCTCCAAAAACCAAGTTCAATCATTTTTGGGGGAAATGTCTATTACCCATAACTTTGAAGTCTAATACCAACTATAAGGTATTGGATATGAACAAGGTTAGAAATATAAGGCTAATACTCATTTAAAATGGGGCTCGTCGAGTTAGGACCAATTTGACCAAAAATCCAAGGCTAACACCCCCTCCAAAAACCAAGTTCAATCATTTTTGGGGGAAATGTTTATTACCCATAAATTTGAAGTCTTATACCAACTAAAAGGGATTGGATATGAACAAGGTTAGAAATATAAGGCTAATACTCATTTAAAATGGGGCTCGTCGAGTCAGGGACCAATTTGACCGAAAAATCCAAGGCTAACACCCCTCCAAAAACCAAGTTCAATCATTTTTTGGGGGAAAAGTCTATTACCCTATAAATTTGAAGTCTAATACCAACTAAAAGATATTGTATATGAATAAGGTTAGAAATCTAAGGCTAATACTCATTTAAAATGGGGCTCGTCGAGTCGGGACCAATTTGTCCGAAAAATCCAAGGCTAACACCCCCTCCAAAAACCAAGTTCTATCATTTTTGGGGGGAAAAGTCTATTACCCATAAATTTGAAGTCTAATACCAACTAAAAGGTATTGGATATGAACAAGGTTAGAAATATAAGGCTAATACTCATTTAAAATGGGGCTCGTCGAGTCGTGACCAATTTGACCGAAAAATCCAAGGCTAACACCCCCTCCAAAAACCAAGTTCAATCATTTTTGGGGGGAAAAGTCTATTACCCATAAATTTTGAAGTCTAATACCAACTAAAAGTGATTGGATATGAACAAGGTTACAAATCTAAGTCTCATACTCATTTATAAATGGGGCTCGTCGAGTCGGGACCAATTTGTCCGAAAATCCAAGGCTAACACCCCCTCCAAAAACCAAGTTCAATCATGTTTTGGGGGAAAAGTCTATTACCCATAAATTTGAAGTCTAATACCAACTAAAAGGGATTGGATATGAACAAGGTTAGAAATCTAAGGCTAATACTCATTTAAAATGGGGCTCGTCGAGTCATGACCAATTTTGTCCGAAAAATCCAAGGCTAACACCCCCTCCAAAAACCAAGTTCAATCATTTTTGGGGGAAAAGTCTATTACCCATAAATTTGAAGTCTAATACCAACTAAAAGGTATTGGATATGAACAATGTTAGAAATCTAAGGCTAACAATCATTTAAAATGGGGCTCGTGAAGTCAGGACCAATTTGTCCGAAAAATCCAAGGCTAACACCCCCTCCAAAAACCAAGTTCTATCATTTTGGGGGGAAAAGTCTATTACCCATAAATTTGAAGTCTAATACCAACTAAAAGGTATTGGATATGAACAAGGTTAGAAATATAAGGCTAATACTCATTTAAAATGGGGCTCGTCGAGTCAGGACCAATTTGCCAAGTTCAATCATTTTTGGGGTAAAAGTCTATTACCCATAAATTTGAAGTCTAATACCAACTAAAAGGTATTGGATATGAACAAGGTTAGAAATATAAGGCTAATACTCATTTAAAATGGGGCTCGTGAAGTCAGGACCAATTTGTCCGAAAAATCCAAGGCTAACACCCCCTCCAAAAACCAAGTTCAATCATTTTTGGGGGGAAAAGTCTATTACCCATAAATTTGAAGTCTAATACCAACTAAAAGGTATTGGATATGAACAAGGTTAGAAATCTAAGGCTAATACTCATTTAAAATGGGGCTCGTCGAGTCAGGACCAATTTGTCCGAAAATCCAAGGCTAACACCCCCTCCAAAAACCAAGTTCAATCATTTTTGGGGGAAAAGTCTATTACCCATAAATTTGAAGTCTAATACCAACTAAAAGGTATTGGATATGAACAAGGTTAGAAATCTAAGGCTAATACTCATTTAAAATGGGGCTCGTCGAAGTCGGGACCAATTTGTCCGAAAATCCAAGGCTAACACCCCCTCCAAAAAACCAAGTTCTATCATTTTTGGGGGGGAAAAGTCTATTACCCATAAATTTGAAGTCTAATACCAACTAAAAGGGATTGGATATGAACAAGGTTATAAATCTAAGGCTAATACTCATTTAAAATGGGGCTCGTGAAGTCAGGACCAATTTGTCCGAAAATCCAAGGCTAACACCCCCTCCAAAAACCAAGTTCTATCATTTTTGGGGGGAAAAAGTCTATTACCCATAAATTTGAAGTCTAATACCAACTAAAAGTGATTGGATATGAACAAGGTTAGAAATCTAAGGCTAATACTCATTTAAAATGGGGCTCGTCGAGTCAGGACCAATTTGTCCGAAAATCCAAGGCTAACACCCCCTCCAAAAACCAAGTTCAATCATTTTTGGGGGAAAAGTCTATTACCCATAAATTTGAAGTCTAATACCAACTAAAAGGTATTGGATATGAACAAGGTTAGAAATCTAAGGCTAATAATCATTTAAAATGGGGCTCGTGAAGTCAGGACCAATTTGTCCGAAAAATCCAAGGCTAACACCCCCTCCAAAAAACCAAGTTCAATCATTTTTGGGGGAAAAGTCTATTACCCATAAATTTGAAGTCTAATACCAACTAAAAGGGATTGGATATGAACAAGGTTAGAAATCTAAGGCTAATACTCATTTAAAATGGGGCTCGTCGAGTCAGGACCAATTTGACCGAAAAATCCAAGGCTAACACCCCCTCCAAAAACCAAGTTCAATCATTTTTGGGGGAAAATGTCTATTACCCATAAATTTGAAGTCTAATACCAACTAAAAGGGTATTGGATATGAACAAGGTTAGAAATCTAAGGCTAATACTCATTTAAAATGGGGCTCGTGAAGTCGGGACCAATTTGTCCGAAAAATCCAAGGCTAACACCCCCTCCAAAAACCAAGTTCTATCATTTTTGGGGGAAAAGTCTATTACCCATAAATTTGAAGTCTAATACCAACTAAAAGGGTATTGGATATGAACAAGGTTAGAAATCTAAGGCTAATACTCATTTAAAATGGGGCTCGTGAAGTCAGGACCAATTTGTCCGAAAATCCAAGGCTAACACCCCCTCCAAAAACCAAGTTCTATCATTTTTGGGGGAAAAGTCTATTACCCATAAATTTGAAGTCTAATACCAACTAAAAGGTATTGGATATGAACAAGGTTAGAAATCTAAGGCTAATACTCATTTAAAATGGGGCTCGTGAAGTCGTGACCAATTTGTCCGAAAAATCCAAGGCTAACACCCCCTCCAAAAACCAAGTTCTATCATTTTTGGGGGGAAAAGTCTATTACCCATAAATTTGAAGTCTAATACCAACTAAAAGGGATTGGATATGAACAAGGTTAGAAATCTAAGGCTAATACTCATTTAAAATGGGGCTCGTGAAGTCAGGACCAATTTGTCCGAAAAATCCAAGGCTAACACCCCCTCCAAAAACCAAGTTCTATCATTTTTGGGGGAAAAGTCTATTACCCATAAATTTGAAGTCTAATACCAACTAAAAGGGATTGGATATGAACAAGGTTAGAAATCTAAGGCTAATACTCATTTAAAATGGGGCTCGTCGAGTCAGGACCAATTTGTCCGAAAATCCAAGGCTAACACCCCCTCCAAAAACCAAGTTCAATCATTTTTGGGGGAAAAGTCTATTACCCATAAATTTGAAGTCTAATACCAACTAAAAGGGTATTGGATATGAACAAGGTTAGAAATCTAAGGCTAATAAATCATTTAAAATGGGGCTCGTGAAGTCAGGACCAATTTGTCCGAAAATCCAAGGCTAACACCCCCTCCAAAAACCAAGTTCTATCATTTTTGGGGGAAAAGTCTATTACCCATAAATTTGAAGTCTAATACCAACTAAAAGGTATTGGATATGAACAAGGTTAGAAATATAAGGCTAATACTCATTTAAAATGGGGCTCGTCGAGTCAGGACCAATTTGACCGAAAATCCAAGGCTAACACCCCCTCCAAAAACCAAGTTCAATCATTTTTGGGGGAAAAGTCTATTACCCATAAATTTGAAGTCTAATACCAACTAAAAGGTATTGGATATGAACAAGGTTAGAAATCTAAGGCTAATACTCATTTAAAATGGGGCTCGTGAAGTCAGGACCAATTTGTCCGAAAATCCAAGGCTAACACCCCCTCCAAAAACCAAGTTCTATCATTTTTGGGGGGGAAAAGTCTATTACCCATAAATTTGAAGTCTTATACCAACTAAAAGGTATTGGATATGAACAAGGTTAGAAATATAAGGCTAATACTCATTTAAAATGGGGCTCGTCGAGTCGGGACCAATTTGACCGAAAAATCCAAGGCTAACACCCCCTCCAAAAACCAAGTTCAATCATTTTTGGGGGGAAAAGTCTATTACCCATAAATTTGAAGTCTAATACCAACTAAAAGGTATTGGATATGAACAAGGTTAGAAATCTAAGGCTAATACTCATTTAAAATGGGGCTCGTCGAAGTCGGGGACCAATTTGTCCGAAAAATCCAAGGCTAACACCCCCTCCAAAAACCAAGTTCTATCATTTTTGGGGGGAAAAGTCTATTACCCATAAATTTGAAGTCTAATACCAACTAAAAGGTATTGGATATGAACAAGGTTAGAAATCTAAGGCTAATACTCATTTAAAATGGGGCTCGTCGAGTCGGGACCAATTTGTCCGAAAATCCAAGGCTAACACCCCCTCCAAAAACCAAGTTCAATCATTTTTGGGGGGAAAAGTCTATTACCCATAAATTTGAAGTCTAATACCAACTAAAAGGTATTGGATATGAACAAGGTTAGAAATCTAAGGCTAATACTCATTTAAAATGGGGCTCGTGAAGTCGGGACCAATTTGTCCGAAAATCCAAGGCTAACACCCCTCCAAAAACCAAGTTCAATCATTTTTGGGGGGAAAAGTCTATTACCCATAAATTTGAAGTCTAATACCAACTAAAAGGGTATTGGATATGAACAAGGTTAGAAATCTAAGGCTAATACTCATTTAAAATGGGGCTCGTCGAGTCATGACCAATTTTTCCGAAAATCCAAGGCTAACACCCCCTCCAAAAAACCAAGTTCAATCATTTTTGGGGGAAAAGTCTATTACCCATAAATTTGAAGTCTAATACCAACTAAAAGGTATTGGATATGAACAATGTTAGAAATCTAAGGCTAAAAATCATTTAAAATGGGGCTCGTGAAGTCAGGACCAATTTGTCCGAAAATCCAAGGCTAACACCCCCTCCAAAAACCAAGTTCTATCATTTTGGAGGGAAAAGTCTATTACCCATAAATTTGAAGTCTAATACCAACTAAAAGGTATTGGATATGAACAAGGTTAGAAATATAAGGCTAATACTCATTTAAAATGGGGCTCGTCGAGTCAGGACCAATTTGACCGAAAATCCAAGGCTAACACCCCCTCCAAAAACCAAGTTCAATCATTTTTGGGGGAAAAGTCTATTACCCATAAATTTGAAGTCTAATACCAACTAAAAGGTATTGGATATGAACAAGGTTAGAAATCTAAGGCTAATACTCATTTAAAATGGGGCTCGTGAAGTCAGGACCAATTTGTCCGAAAATCCAAGGCTAACACCCCCTCCAAAAACCAAGTTCTATCATTTTTGGGGGAAAAGTCTATTACCCATAAATTTGAAGTCTAATACCAAACTAAAAGGTATTGGATATGAACAAGGTTAGAAATCTAAGGCTAATACTCATTTAAAATGGGGCTCGTGAAGTCGGGACCAATTTGTCCGAAAAATCCAAGGCTAACACCCCCTCCAAAAACCAAGTTCTATCATTTTTGGGGGAAAAAGTCTATTACCCATAAATTTGAAGTCTAATACCAACTAAAAGGGTATTGGGATATGAACAAGGTTAGAAATCTAAGGCTAATACTCATTTAAAATGGGGCTCGTGAAGTCGGGACCAATTTGTCCGAAAAATCCAAGGCTAACACCCCCTCCAAAAACCAAGTTCTATCATTTTTGGGGGGAAAAGTCTATTACCCATAAATTTGAAGTCTAATACCAACTAAAAGGTATTGGATATGAACAAGGTTAGAAAATCTAAGGCTAATACTCATTTAAAATGGGGCTCGTCGAAGTCGGGACCAATTTGTCCGAAAATCCAAGGCTAACACCCCCTCCAAAAACCAAGTTCTATCATTTTTTGGGGGGAAAAAGTCTATTACCCATAAATTTGAAGTCTAATACCAACTAAAAGGTATTGGATATGAACAAAGGTTAGAAATCTAAGGCTAAATACTCATTTAAAATGGGGCTCGTGAAGTCGGGGACCAATTTGTCCGAAAATCCAAGGCTAACACCCCCTCCAAAAACCAAGTTCTATCATTTTTGGGGGGAAAAGTCTATTACCCATAAATTTGAAGTCTAATACCAACTAAAAGGTATTGGATATGAACAAGGTTAGAAATATAAGGCTAATACTCATTTAAAATGGGGCTCGTCGAAGTCGGGACCAATTTGTCCGAAAATCCAAGGCTAACACCCCCTCCAAAAACCAAGTTCTATCATTTTTGGGGGGAAAAGTCTATTACCCATAAATTTGAAGTCTAATACCAACTAAAAGGTATTGGATATGAACAAGGTTAGAAATCTAAGGCTAATACTCATTTAAAATGGGGCTCGTGAAGTCAGGACCAATTTGTCTGAAAATCCAAGGCTAACACCCCCTCCAAAAACCAAGTTCTATCATTTTTGGGGGATAAAGTCTATTACCCATAAATTTGAAGTCTCATACCAACTAAAAGGGATTGGATATGAACAAGGTTAGAAATCTAAGGCTAATACTCATTTAAAATGGGGCTCGTCGAAGTCGGGACCAATTTGTCCGAAAATCCAAGGCTAACACCCCCTCCAAAAACCAAGTTCTATCATTTTGGGGGGAAAAGTCTATTACCCATAAATTTGAAGTCTAATACCAACTAAAAGGTAATGGATATGAACAAGGTTATAAATCTAAGGCTAATACTCATTTAAAATGGGGCTCGAGAAGTCAGGACCAATTTGTCCGAAAATCCAAGGCTAACACCCACTCCAAAAACCAAGTTCTATCATTTTGGGGGGAAAAGTCTATTACCCATAAATTTGAAGTCTCATACAAACTAAAAGGGATTCGATATGAAAAAGGTTAGAAATCTAAGGCTAGTACTCATTTAAAATGGGGCTCGTGAAGTCAGGACCAATTTGTCCGAAAATCCATGGCTAACACCCCCTCCAAAAACCAAGTTCTATCATTTTGGGGGGAAAAGTCTATTACCCATAAATTTGAAGTCTAATACCAACTAAAAGGTATTGGATACGAACAATGTTATAAATCTAAGGCTAAAAATCATTTAAAATGGGGCTCGTGAAGTCAGGACCAATTTGTCCGAAAATCCAAGGCTAACACCCCCTCCAAAAACCAAGTTCTATCATTTTGGAGGGAAAAGTCTATTACCCATAAATTTGAAGTCTAATACCAACTAAAAGATATTGGATATGGACAAGGTTAGAAATCTAAGGCTAATACTCATTTAAAATGGGGCTCGTCGAGTCAGGACCAATTTGTCCGAAAATCCAAGGCTAACACCCCCTCCAAAAACCAAGTTCAATCATTTGGGGGAAAAGTCTATTACCCATAAATTTGAAGTCTAATACCAACTAAAAGGTATTGGATATGAACAATGTTAGAAATCTAAGGCTAACAATCAATTAAAATGGGGCTCGTGAAGTCAGGACCAATTTGTCCGAAAATCCAAGGCTAACACCCCTCCAAAAACCAAGTTCTATCATTTTGGGGGGAAAAGTCTATTACCCATAAATTTGAAGTCTTATACCAAATAAAAGGTATTGGATATGAACAAGGTTAGAAATATAAGGCTAATACTCATTTAAAATGGGGCTCGTCGAGTCAGGACCAATTTGACCGAAAATCCAAGGCTAACACCCCCTCCAAAAACCAAGTTCAATCATTTTTGGGGGAAATGTCTATTACCCTTAAATTTGAAGTCTAATACCAACTAAAAGGTATTGGATATGAACAAGGTTATAAATCTAAGGCTAATACTCATTTAAAATGGGGCTCGTGAAGTCAGGACCAATTTGTCCGAAAATCCAAGGCTAACACCCCCTCCAAAAACCAAGTTCTATCATTTTGGGGGGAAAAGTCTATTACCCATAAATTCGAAGTCTAATACCAACAAAAATGGATTGGATATGAACAAGGTTAGAAATCTAAGGCTAATACTCATTTAAAATGGGGCTCGTGAAGTCAGGACCAATTTGTCCGAAAATCCAAGGCTAACACCCCCTCCAAAAACCAAGTTCTATCATTTTTGGGGGGGAAAAGTCTATTACCCATAAATTTGAAGTCTAATACCAACTAAAAGGTATTGGATATGAACAAGGTTATAAATCTAAGGCTAATACTCATTTAAAATGGGGCTCGTGAAGTCAGGACCAATTTGTCTGAAAATCCAAGGCTAACACCCCCTCCAAAAACCAAGTTCTATCATTTTGGGGGGAAAAGTCTATTACCCATAAATTTGAAGTCTCATACAAACTAAAAGGGATTGGATATGAACAAGGTTAGAAATCTAAGGCTAATACTCATTTAAAATGGGGCTCGTGAAGTCAGGACCAATTTGTCCGAAAATCCAAGGCTAACACCCCCTCCAAAAACCAAGTTCTATCATTTTGGGGGGAAAAGTCTATTACCCATAAATTTGAAGTCTAATACCAACTAAAAGGTATTGGATATGAACAAGGTTATAAATCTAAGGCTAATACTCATTTAAAATGGGGCTCGTGAAGTCAGGACCAATTTGTCCAAAAATCCAAGGCTAACACCCCCTCCAAAAACCAAGTTCTATCATTTTGGGGGGAAAAGTCTATTACCCATAAAGTTGAAGTCTCATACAAACTAAAAGGGATTGGATATGAAAAAGGTTAGAAATCTAAGGCTAGTACTCATTTAAAATGGGGCTCGTGAAGTCAGGACCAATTTGTCCGAAAATCCACGGCTAACACCCCCTCCAAAAACCAAGTTCTATCATTTTTGGGGGAAAAGTCTATTACCCATAAATTTGAAGTCTAATACCAACTAAAAGGTATTGGATATGAACAATGTTATAAATCTAAGGCTAAAAATCATTTAAAATGGGGCTCGTGAAGTCGGGACCAATTTGTCAGAAAATCCAAGGCTAACACCCCTCCAAAAAACCAAGTTCTATCATTTTGGAGGGAAAAGTCTATTACCCATAAATTTGAAGTCTAATACCAACTAAAAGGTATTGTTTATGAACAAGGTTAGAAATATAAGGCTAATACTCATTTAAAATGGGGGCTCGTCGAGTCGGGACCAATTTGACCGAAAATCCAAGGCTAACACCCCCTCCAAAAACCAAGTTCTATCATTTTTTGGGGGATAAAGTCTATTACCCATAAATTTGAAGTCTCATACCAACTAAAAGGGAGTGGATATGAACAAGGTTAGAAATCTAAGGCTAATACTCATTTAAAATGGGGCTCGTGAAGTCAGGACCAATTTGTCCGAAAATCCAAGGCTAACACCCCCTCCAAAAACCAAGTTCTATCATTTTTGGGGATAAAGTCTATTACCCATAAATTTGAAGTCTCATACCAACTAAAAGGGAGTGGATATGAACAAGGTTAGAAATCTAAGGCTAATACTCATTTAAAATGGGGCTCGTGAAGTCAGGACCAATTTGTCCGAAAATCCAAGGCTAACACCCCCTACAAAAACCAAGTTCTATCATTTTGGGGGGAAAAGTCTATTACCCATAAATTTGAAGTCTAATACCAACTAAAAGGTATTGGATATGAACAAGGTTATAAATCTAAGGCTAATACTCATTTAAAATGGGGCTCGTGAAGTCAGGACCAATTTGTCTGAAAATCCAAGGCTAACACCCCCTCCAAAAACCAAGTTCTATCATTTTGGGGGGAAAAGTCTATTACCCATAAATTTGAAGTCTCATACAAACTAAAAGGGATTGGATATGAACAAGGTTAGAAATCTAAGGCTAATACTCATTTAAAATGGGGCTCGTGAAGTCGGGACCAATTTGTCCAGAAAATCCAAGGCTAACACCCCCTCCAAAAACCAAGTTCTATCATTTTTGGGGGGGAAAAGTCTATTACCCATAAATTTGAAGTCTAATACCAACTAAAAGGTATTGGATATGAACAAGGTTATAAATCTAAGGCTAATACTCATTTAAAATGGGGCTCGTGAAGTCAGGACCAATTTGTCCAAAAATCCAAGGCTAACACCCCCTCCAAAAACCAAGTTCTATCATTTTGGGGGGAAAAGTCTATTACCCATAAAGTTGAAGTCTCATACAAACTAAAAGGGATTGGATATGAAAAAGTTTAGAAATCTAAGGCTAGTACTCATTTAAAATGGGGCTCGTGAAGTCAGGACCAATTTGTCCGAAAATCCACGGCTAACACCCCCTCCAAAAACCAAGTTCTATCATTTTTGGGGGAAAAGTCTATTACCCATAAATTTGAAGTCTAATACCAACTAAAAGGTATTGGATATGAACAATGTTATAAATCTAAGGCTAAAAATCATTTAAAATGGGGCTCGTGAAGTCAGGACCAATTTGTCCGAAAATCCAAGGCTAACACCCCCTCCAAAAACCAAGTTCTATCATTTTGGAGGGAAAAGTCTATTACCCATAAATTTGAAGTCTAATACCAACTAAAAGGTATTGTTTATGAACAAGGTTAGAAATATAAGGCTAATACTCATTTAAAATGGGGCTCGTCGAGTCAGGACCAATTTGACCGAAAATCCAAGGCTAACACCCCCTCCAAAAAACCAAGTTCTATCATTTTTGGGGGATAAAGTCTATTACCCATAAATTTGAAGTCTCATACCAACTAAAAGGGAGTGGATATGAACAAGGTTAGAAATCTAAGGCTAATACTCATTTAAAATGGGGCTCGTGAAGTCAGGACCAATTTGTCCGAAAATCCAAGGCTAACACCCCCTCCAAAAACCAAGTTCTATCATTTTTGGGGATAAAGTCTATTACCCATAAATTTGAAGTCTCATACCAACTAAAAGGGAGTGGATATGAACAAGGTTAGAAATCTAAGGCTAATACTCATTTAAAATGGGGCTCGTGAAGTCAGGACCAATTTGTCCAGAAAATCCAAGGCTAACACCCCCCTCCAAAAACCAAGTTCTATCATTTTGGGGGGAAAAGTCTATTACCCATAAATTTGAAGTCTAATACCAACTAAAAGGTATTGGATATGAACAAGGTTATAAATCTAAGGCTAATACTCATTTAAAATGGGGCTCGTGAAGTCAGGACCAATTTGTCCAAAAATCCAAGGCTAACACCCCCTCCAAAAAACCAAGTTCTATCATTTTTGGGGGGAAAAGTCTATTACCCATAAATTTGAAGTCTCATACAAACTAAAAGGGATTGGATATGAAAAAGGTTAGAAATCTAAGGCTAGTACTCATTTAAAATGGGGCTCGTGAAGTCGGGACCAATTTGTCAGAAAATCCACGGCTAACACCCCCTCCAAAAAACCAAGTTCTATCATTTTTTGGGGGAAAAGTCTATTACCCATAAATTTGAAGTCTAATACCAACTAAAAGGTATTGGATATGAACAATGTTATAAATCTAAGGCTAAAAATCATTTAAAATGGGGCTCGTGAAGTCAGGACCAATTTGTCCGAAAATCCAAGGCTAACACCCCCTCCAAAAACCAAGTTCTATCATTTTGGAGGGAAAAGTCTATTACCCATAAATTTGAAGTCTAATACCAACTAAAAGGTATTGTTTATGAACAAGGTTAGAAATATAAGGCTAATACTCATTTAAAATGGGGCTCGTCGAGTCAGGGACCAATTTGTCCGAAAATCCAAGGCTAACACCCCCTCCAAAAACCAAGTTCTATCATTTTTTGGGGGATAAAGTCTATTACCCATAAATTTGAAGTCTCATACCAACTAAAAGGGAGTGGATATGAACAAGGTTAGAAATCTAAGGCTAATACTCATTTAAAATGGGGCTCGTGAAGTCAGGACCAATTTGTCCGAAAATCCAAGGCTAACACCCCCTCCAAAAACCAAGTTCTATCATTTTTGGGGGATAAAGTCTATTACCCATAAATTTGAAGTCTCATACCAACTAAAAGGGAGTGGATATGAACAAGGTTAGAAATCTAAGGCTAATACTCATTTAAAATGGGGCTCGTGAAGTCAGGACCAATTTGTCCGAAAATCCAAGGCTAACACCCCCTACAAAAACCAAGTTCTATCATTTTTGGGGGGGAAAAGTCTATTACCCATAAATTTGAAGTCTAATACCAACTAAAAGGTATTGGATATGAACAAGGTTATAAATCTAAGGCTAATACTCATTTAAAATGGGGCTCGTGAAGTCGGGACCAATTTGTCCGAAAAATCCAAGGCTAACACCCCCTCCAAAAACCAAGTTCTATCATTTTTGGGGGGAAAAGTCTATTACCCATAAATTTGAAGTCTCATACAAACTAAAAGGGATTGGATATGAACAAGGTTAGAAATCTAAGGCTAATACTCATTTAAAATGGGGCTCGTGAAGTCGGGACCAATTTGTCCGAAAATCCAAGGCTAACACCCCCCTCCAAAAACCAAGTTCTATCATTTTTGGGGGGAAAAGTCTATTACCCATAAATTTGAAGTCTAATACCAACTAAAAGGTATTGGATATGAACAAGGTTATAAATCTAAGGCTAATACTCATTTAAAATGGGGCTCGTGAAGTCAGGACCAATTTGTCCAAAAATCCAAGGCTAACACCCCCTCCAAAAACCAAGTTCTATCATTTTGGGGGGAAAAGTCTATTACCCATAAAGTTGAAGTCTCATACAAACTAAAAGGGATTGGATATGAAAAAGTTTAGAAATCTAAGGCTAGTACTCATTTAAAATGGGGCTCGTGAAGTCAGGACCAATTTGTCCGAAAATCCACGGCTAACACCCCCTCCAAAAACCAAGTTCTATCATTTTTGGGGGAAAAGTCTATTACCCATAAATTTGAAGTCTAATACCAACTAAAAGGTATTGGATATGAACAATGTTATAAATCTAAGGCTAAAAATCATTTAAAATGGGGCTCGTGAAGTCAGGACCAATTTGTCCGAAAATCCAAGGCTAACACCCCCTCCAAAAACCAAGTTCTATCATTTTGGAGGGAAAAGTCTATTACCCATAAATTTGAAGTCTAATACCAACTAAAAGGTATTTTTTATGAACAAGGTTAGAAATATAAGGCTAATACTCATTTAAAATGGGGCTCGTCGAGTCGGGGACCAATTTGAACGAAAAATCCAAGGCTAACACCCCCTCCAAAAACCAAGTTCAATCATTTTTAGGGGAAAAGTCTATTACCCATAAATTTGAAGTCTAATACCAACTAAAAGATATTGTATATGAACAAGGTTAGAAATCTAAGGCTAATACTCATTTAAAATGGGGCTCGTCGAGTCAGGACCAATTTGTCCGAAAATCCAAGGCTAACACCCCCTCCAAAAACCAAGTTCAATCATTTTTGGGGGAAAAGTCTATTACCCATAAATTTGAAGTCCAATACCAACTAAAAGTGATTGGGTATGAACAAGGTTAGAAATCTAAGGCTAACAATCATTTAAAACGGGGCTCGTGAAGTCAGGACCAATTTGTCCAAAAATCCAAGGCTAACACCCCCTACAAAAACCAAGTTCAATCATTTTTGGGGGAAAAGTCTATTACCCATAAATTTGAAGTCTAATACCAACTAAAAGGTATTGGATATGAACAATGTTAGAAATATAAGGCTAAAAATCATTTAAAATGGGGCTCGTGAAGTCGGGGACCAATTTGTCCAGAAAATCCAAGGCTAACACCCCCTCCAAAAACCAAGTTCTATCATTTTGGGGGGAAAAGTCTATTACCCATAAATTTGTAGTCTAATACCAACTAAAAGATATTGGATATGAACAAGGTTAGAAATCTAAGGCTAATACTCATTTAAATGGGGCTCGTCGAGTCGAGGACCAATTTGACCAGAAAATCCAAGGCTAACACCCCCTCCAAAAACCAAAGTTCAATCATTTTTTGGGGGGAAAAGTCTATTACCCATAAATTTGAAGTCTAATACCAACTAAAAGGTATTGGATATGAACAATGTTAGAAATCTAAGGCTAAAAATCATTTAAAATGGGGCTCGTGAAGTCAGGACCAATTTGTCCGAAAATCCAAGGCTAACACCCCCTCCAAAAACCAAGTTCTATCATTTTGGAGGGAAAAGTCTATTACCCATAAATTTGAAGTCTAATACCAACTAAAAGGTATTGTTTATGAACAAGGTTAGAAATATAAGGCTAATACTCATTTAAAATGGGGCTCGTCGAGTCAGGACCAATTTGACCGAAAATCCAAGGCTAACACCCCCTCCAAAAACCAAGTTCAATCATTTTTGGGGGAAAAGTCTATTACCCATAAATTTGAAGTCTAATACCAACTAAAAGATATTGTATATGAACAAGGTTAGAAATCTAAGGCTAATACTCCTTTTAAATGGGGCTCGTCGAGTCAGGACCAATTTGTCCGAAAATCCAAGGCTAACACCCCCTCCAAAAACCAAGTTCAATCATTTTTGGGGGAAAAGTCTATTACCCATAAATTTGAAGTCTAATACCAACTAAAAGGTATTGTATATGAACAATGTTAGAAATATAAGGCTAAAAATCATTTAAAATGGGGCTCGTGAAGTCAGGACCAATTTGTCCAGAAAATCCAAGGCTAACACCCCCTCCAAAAACCAAGTTCTATCATTTTTGGGGGGGAAAAGTCTATTACCCATAAATTTGTAGTCTAATACCAACTAAAAGATATTGTATATGAACAAGGTTAGAAATCTAAGGCTAATACTCATTTAAATGGGGCTCGTCGAGTCGGGGACCAATTTGACCAGAAAATCCAAGGCTAACACCCCCTCCAAAAACCAAGTTCAATCATTTTTGGGGGAAAAGTCTATTACCCATAAATTTGAAGTCTAATACCAACTAAAAGGTATTGGATATTAACAATGTTAGAAATCTAAGGCTAAAAATCATTTAAAATGGGGCTCGTGAAGTCAGGACCAATTTGTCCGAAAATCCAAGGCTAACACCCCCTCCAAAAACCAAGTTCTATCATTTTGGAGGGAAAAGTCTATTACCCATAAATTTGAAGTCTAATACCAACTAAAAGGTATTGTTTATGAACAAGGTTAGAAATATAAGGCTAATACTCATTTAAAATGGGGCTCGTCGAGTCAGGACCAATTTGACCGAAAATCCAAGGCTAACACCCCCTCCAAAAACCAAGTTCTATCATTTTTGGGGATAAAGTCTATTACCCATAAATTTGAAGTCTCATACCAACTAAAAGGGAGTGGATATGAACAAGGTTAGAAATCTAAGGCTAATACTCATTTAAAATGGGGCTCGTGAAGTCAGGACCAATTTGTCCGAAAATCCAAGGCTAACACCCCCTCCAAAAACCAAGTTCTATCATTTTTGGGGATAAAGTCTATTACCCATAAATTTGAAGTCTCATACCAACTAAAAGGGAGTGGATATGAACAAGGTTAGAAATCTAAGGCTAATACTCATTTAAAATGGGGCTCGTGAAGTCAGGACCAATTTGTCCGAAAATCCAAGGCTAACACCCCCTCCAAAAACCAAGTTCTATCATTTTGGGGGGAAAAGTCTATTAACCATAAATTTGAAGTCTAATACCAACTAAAAGGTATTGGATAAGAAAAAGGTTAGAAATCTAAGGCTAGTACTCATTTAAAATGGGGCTCGTGAAGTCAGGACCAATTTGTCCGAAAATCCATGGCTAACACCCCCTCCAAAAACCAAGTTCTATCATTTTGGGGGGAAAAGTCTATTACCCATAAATTTGAAGTCTGATACCAACTAAAAGGTATTGTTTATGAACAAGGTTAGAAATATAAGGCTAATACTTATTTAAAATGGGGCTCGTCGAGTCAGGACCAATTTGTCCGAAAATCCAAGGCTAACACCCCCTCCAAAAACCAAGTTCTATCATTTTGGGGGGAAAAGTCTATTAACCATAAATTTGAAGTCTAATACCAACTAAAAGGTATTGGATAAGAAAAAGGTTATAAATCTAAGGCTAATACTCATTTAAAATGGGGCTCGTGAAGTCAGGACCAATTTGTCCAAAAATCCAAGGCTAACACCCCCTCCAAAAACCAAGTTCTATCATTTTGGGGGGAAAAGTCTATTACCCATAAATTTGAAGTCTCATACAAACTAAAAGGTATTGGATATGAAAAAGGTTAGAAATCTAAGGCTAGTACTCATTTAAAATGGGGCTCGTGAAGTCAGGACCAATTTGTCCGAAAATCCATGGCTAACACCCCCTCCAAAAACCAAGTTCTATCATTTTGGGGGGAAAAGTCTATTACCCATAAATTTGAAGTCTAATACCAACTAAAAGGTATTGGATATGAACAATGTTAGAAATATAAGGCTAAAAATCATTTAAAATGGGGCTCGTGAAGTCAGGACCAATTTGTCCGAAAATCCAAGGCTAACACCCCCTCCCAAAACCAAGTTCAATCATTTTTGGGGGAAAAGTCTATTACCCATAAATTTGAAGTCTAATACCAACTAAAAGATATTGGATATGAACAAGGTTAGAAATCTAAGGCTAATACTCATTTAAAATGGGGCTCGTCGAGTCAGGACCAATTTGTCTGAAAATCCAAGGCTAACACCCCCTCCAAAAACCAAGTTCAATCATTTTTGGGGGAAAAGTCTATTACCCATAAATTTGAAGTCTAATACCAACTAAAAGGTATTGGATATGAACAATGTTAGAAATCTAAGGCTAATACTCATTTAAAATGGGGCTCGTGAAGTCGGGACCAATTTGTCCGAAAAATCCAAGGCTAACACCCCCTCCAAAAAACCAAGTTCTATCATTTTTGGGGGGGAAAAGTCTATTACCCATAAATTTGAAGTCTAATACCAAATGAAAGGTATTGGATATGAACAAGGTTAGAAATATAAGGCTAATACTCATTTAAATGGGGCTCGTCGAGTCAGGACCAATTTGTCCGAAAATCCAAGGCTAACACCCCCTCCAAAAACCAAGTTCTATCATTTTTGGGGGGAAAAGTCTATTACCCATAAATTTGAATTCTCATACAAACTAAAAGGGATTGGATATGAACAAGGTTAGAAATATAAGGCTAATACTCATTTAAAATGGGGCTCGTGAAGTCGGGACCAATTTGTCTGAAAATACAAGGCTAACACCCCTCCAAAAACCAAGTTCTATCATTTTTGGGTGGAAAAGTCTATTACCCATAAATTTGAAGTCGAATACCAACTAAAAGGGATTGGATATGAACAAGGTTAGAAATATAAGGCTAATACTCATTTAAAATGGGGCTGGTCGAGTCAGGACCAATTTGTCTGAAAATCCAAGGCTAACACCCCCTCCAAAAACCAAGTTCTATCATTTTTGGGGGGAAAAGTCTATTACCCATAAATTTGAAGTCTAATACCAACTAAAAGGTATTGGATATGAACAATGTTAGAAATATAAGGCTAAAAATCATTTAAAATGGGGCTCGTGAAGTCAGGACCAATTTGTCCGAAAATCCAAGGCTAACACCCCCTCCAAAAACCAAGTTCAATCATTTTTGGGGGAAAAGTCTATTACCCATAAATTTGAAGTCTAATACCAACTAAAAGATATTGTATATGAACAAGGTTAGAAATCTAAGGCTAATACTCATTTAAATGGGGGCTCGTCGAGTCGGGACCAATTTGTCCGAAAATCAAGGCTAACACCCCCTCCAAAAACCAAGTTCAATCATTTTTTGGGGGGAAAAGTCTATTACCCATAAATTTGAAGTCTAATACCAACTAAAAGGTATTGGATATGAACAAGGTTAGAAATCTAAGGCTAATACTCATTTAAAATGGGGCTCGTGAAGTCAGGGACCAATTTGTCCGAAAATCCAAGGCTAACACCCCCTCCAAAAACCAAGTTCTATCATTTTTGGGGGGGAAAAGTCTATTACCCATAAATTTGAAGTCTAATACCAACTAAAAGGTATTGGATATGAACAAGGTTATAAATCTAAGGCTAATACTCATTTAAAATGGGGCTCGTGAAGTCGGGACCAATTTGTCTCGAAAATCCAAGGCTAACACCCCCTCCAAAAACCAAGTTCTATCATTTTTGGGGGGAAAAGTCTATTACCCATAAATTTGAAGTCTCATACCAAACTAAAATGGGATTGGATATGAACAAGGTTAGAAATCTAAGGCTAATACTCATTTAAAATGGGGCTCGTGAAGTCGGGACCAATTTGTCCGAAAATCCAAGGCTAACACCCCCTCCAAAAACCAAGTTCTATCATTTTTGGGGGGAAAAAGTCTATTACCCATAAATTTGAAGTCTCATACAAACTAAAAGGGATTGGATATGAACAAGGTTAGAAATCTAAGGCTAATACTCATTTAAAATGGGGCTCGTGAAGTCGGGACCAATTTGTCCGAAAATACAAGGCTAACACCCCCTCCAAAAACCAAGTTCTATCATTTTTGGGGGGGAAAAGTCTATTACCCATAAATTTGAAGTCGAATACCAACTAAAAGGGATTGGATATGAACAAGGTTAGAAATATAAGGCTAATACTCATTTAAAATGGGGCTCGTCGAAGTCGGGACCAATTTGTCCGAAAATCCAAGGCTAACACCCCCTCCAAAAACCAAGTTCTATCATTTTTGGGGGGGAAAAGTCTATTACCCATAAATTTGAAGTCTCATACAAACTAAAAGGGATTGGATATGAACAAGGTTAGAAATCTAAGGCTAATACTCATTTAAAATGGGGCTCGTGAAGTCGGGACCAATTTGTCCGAAAATACAAGGCTAACACCCCCTCCAAAAACCAAGTTCTATCATTTTGGGGGGGAAAAGTCTATTACCCATAAATTTGAAGTCGAATACCAACTAAAAGGGATTGGATATGAACAAGGTTAGAAATCTAAGGCTAATACTCATTTAAAATGGGGCTCGTCGAGTCAGGACCAATTTGTCCGAAAATCCAAGGCTAACACCCCCTCCAAAAACCAAGTTCTATCATTTTTGGGGGGAAAAGTCTATTACCCATAAATTTGAAGTCTAATACCAAACTAAAAGGGTATTGGATATGAACAAGGTTAGAAATCTAAGGCTAATACTCATTTAAAATGGGGCTCGTGAAGTCGGGACCAATTTGTCCAGAAAATACAAGGCTAACACCCCCTCCAAAAACCAAGTTCTATCATTTTTGGGGGGGAAAAGTCTATTACCCATAAATTTGAAGTCTAATACCAAACTAAAAGGGATTGGATATGAACAAGGTTAGAAATATAAGGCTAATACTCATTTAAAATGGGGCTCGTGAAGTCGGGACCAATTTGTCCGAAAATCCAAGGCTAACACCCCCTCCAAAAACCAAGTTCTATCATTTTTGGGGGGAAAAGTCTATTACCCATAAATTTGAAGTCTAATACCAACTAAAAGATATTGGATATGAACAAGGTTAGAAATATAAGGCTAATACTCATTTAAAATGGGGCTCGTCGAGTCAGGACCAATTTGTCCGAAAATCCAAGGCTAACACCCCCTCCAAAAACCAAGTTCTATCATTTTTGGGGGAAAAGTCTATTACCCATAAATTTGAAGTCTAATACCAACTAAAAGGTATTGGATATGAACAAGGTTAGAAATCTAAGGCTAAATACTCATTTAAAATGGGGCTCGTGAAGTCGGGACCAATTTGTCCGAAAATCCAAGGCTAACACCCCCTCCAAAAACCAAGTTCTATCATTTTTGGGGGGGAAAAGTCTATTACCCATAAATTTGAAGTCTCATACAAACTAAAAGGGATTGGATATGAACAAGGTTAGAAATATAAGGCTAATACTCATTTAAAATGGGGGCTCGTGAAGTCGGGACCAATTTGTCCGAAAATACAAGGCTAACACCCCCTCCAAAAACCAAGTTCTATCATTTTGGGGGGGAAAAGTCTATTACCCATAAATTTGAAGTCGAATACCAACTAAAAGGGATTGGATATGAACTAGGTTAGAAATATAAGGCTAATACTCATTTAAAATGGGGCTGGTCGAGTCAGGACCAATTTGTCTGAAAATCCAAGGCTAACACCCCCTCCAAAAACCAAGTTCTATCATTTTGGGGGGAAAAGTCTATTACCCATAAATTTGAAGTCTAATACCAACTAAAAGATATTGGATATGAACAAGGTTAGAAATATAAGGCTAACACTCATTTAAATGGGGCTCGTCGAGTCAGGACCAATTTGTCCGAAAATCCAAGGCTAACACCCCCTCCAAAAACCAAGTTCTATCATTTTTGGGGGGGGCAAAAGTCTATTACCCATAAATTTGAAGTCTCATACCAAACTAAAAGGGATTGGATATGAACAAGGTTTGAAATCTAAGGCTAGTACTCATTTAAAATGGGGCTCGTGAAGTCGGGACCAATTTGTCCGAAAATACAAGGCTAACACCCCCTCCAAAAACCAAGTTCTATCATTTTTGGGGGGAAAAGTCTATTACCCATAAATTTGAAGTCTAATACCAACTAAAAGGGATTGGATATGAACTAGGTTAGAAATATAAGGCTAATACTCATTTAAAATGGGGCTCAGTCGAGTCGGGACCAATTTGTCCGAAAATTCAAGGCTAACACCCCCTCCAAAAACCAAGTTCTATCATTTTTGGGGGGAAAAGTCTATTACCCATAAATTTGAAGTCTAATACCAACTAAAAGATATTGGATATGAACAAGGTTAGAAATATAAGGCTAACACTCATTTAAAATGGGGCTCGTCGAGTCGGGACCAATTTGTCCGAAAATCCAAGGCTAACACCCCCTCCAAAAACCAAGTTCTATCATTTTTGGGGGGCAAAAGTCTATTACCCATAAATTTGAAGTCTCATACAAACTAAAAGGGATTGGATATGAACAAGGTTTGAAATCTAAGGCTAGTACTCATTTAAAATGGGGCTCGTGAAGTCAGGACCAATTTGTCCGAAAATACAAGGCTAACACCCCCTCCAAAAACCAAGTTCTATCATTTTTGGGGGGGAAAAGTCTATTACCCATAAATTTGAAGTCGAATACCAAACTAAAAGGGATTGGATATGAACAAGGTTAGAAATATAAGGCTAATACTCATTTAAAATGGGGCTCGGTAGAGTCGGGACCAATTTGTCCGAAAATCCAAGGCTAACACCCCCTCCAAAAACCAAGTTCTATCATTTTGGGGGGAAAAGTCTATTACCCATAAATTTGAAGTCTAACACCAACTAAAAGATATTGGATATGAACAAGGTTAGAAATATAAGGCTAATACTCATTTAAAATGGGGCTCGTCGAAGTCGGGGACCAATTTGTCCGAAAATCCAAGGCTAACACCCCCTCCAAAAACCAAGTTCTATCATTTTTGGGGGAAAAAGTCTATTACCCATAAATTTGAAGTCTCATACAAACTAAAAGGGATTGGATATGAACAAGGTTAGAAATCTAAGGCTAATACTCATTTAAAATGGGGGCTCGTGAAGTCGGGACCAATTTGTCTCGAAAATACAAGGCTAACACCCCCTCCAAAAACCAAGTTCTATCATTTTTGGGGGGAAAAGTCTATTACCCATAAATTTGAAGTCGAATACCAACTAAAAGGGATTGGATATGAACAAGGTTAGAAATATAAGGCTAATACTCATTTAAAATGGGGGTCTGGTCGAGTCGGGACCAATTTGTCCGAAAATCCAAGGCTAACACCCCTCTCCAAAAACCAAGTTCTATCATTTTTGGGGGGAAAGTCTATTACCCATAAATTTGAAGTCTCATACAAACTAAAAGGGATTGGATATGAACAAGTTTTGAAATCTAAGGCTAGTACTCATTTAAAATGGGGCTCGTGAAGTCAGGACCAATTTGTCCGAAAATACAAGGCTAACACCCCCTCCAAAAACCAAGTTCTATCATTTTTGGGGGGAAAAGTCTATTACCCATAAATTTGAAGTCGAATACCAACTAAAAGGGATTGGATATGAACAAGGTTAGAAATAAAAGGCTAATACTCATTTAAAATGGGGCTGGTCGAGTCAGGACCAATTTGTCTGAAAATCCAAGGCTAACACCCCCTCCAAAAACCAAGTTCTATCATTTTGGGGGGAAAAGTCTATTACCCATAAATTTGAAGTCTAACACCAACTAAAAGATATTGTATATGAACAAGGTTAGAAATATAAGGCTAATACTCATTTAAATGGGGCTCGTCGAGTCAGGACCAATTTGTCCGAAAATCCAAGGCTAACACCCCCTCCAAAAACCAAGTTCTATCATTTTGGGGGGAAAAGTCTATTACCCATAAATTTTAAGTCTCATACAAACTAAAAGGGATTGGATATGAACAAGGTTAGAAATCTAAGGCTAATACTCATTTAAAATGGGGCTCGTGAAGTCGGGACCAATTTGTCTGAAAATACAAGGCTAACACCCCCTCCAAAAACCAAGTTCTATCATTTTGGGGGGAAAAGTCTATTACCCATAAATTTGAAGTCTAATACCAACTAAAAGATATTGTATATGAACAAGGTTAGAAATATAAGGCTAATACTCATTTAAATGGGGCTCGTCGAGTCAGGACCAATTTGTCCGAAAATCCAAGGCTAACACCCCTCCAAAAAACCAAGTTCTATCATTTTTGGGGGGGAAAAGTCTATTACCCATAAATTTTAAGTCTCATACAAACTAAAAGGGATTGGATATGAACAAGGTTAGAAATCTAAGGCTAATACTCATTTAAAATGGGGGCTCGTGAAGTCGGGACCAATTTGTCCGAAAATACAAGGCTAACACCCCTCCAAAAACCAAGTTCTATCATTTTTGGGGGGGAAAAGTCTATTACCCATAAATTTGAAGTCGAATACCAACTAAAAGGGATTGGATATGAACAAGGTTAGAAATATAAGGCTAATACTCATTTAAAATGGGGGTGGTCGAGTCAGGACCAATTTGTCTGAAAATCCAAGGCTAACACCCCCTCCAAAAACCAAGTTCTATGATTTTTGGGGGGAAAAGTCTATTACCCATAAATTTGAAGTCTAATACCAACTAAAAGGTATTGGATATGAACAATGTTAGAAATATAAGGCTAAAAATCATTTAAAATGGGGCTCGTGAAGTCAGGACCAATTTGTCCGAAAATCCAAGGCTAACACCCCTCCAAAAACCAAGTTCAATCATTTTTTGGGGGAAAAGTCTATTACCCATAAATTTGAAGTCTAATACCAACTAAAAAGATATTGGATATGAACAAGGTTAGAAATAGAAGGCTAATACTCATTTAAATGGGGCTCGTTGAGTCGGGGACCAATTTGTCCAGAAAATCCAAGGCAAACACCCCCTCCAAAAACCAAGTTCAATCATTTTTTGGGGGAAAAGTCTATTACCCATAAATTTGAAGTCTAATACCAACTAAAAGGTATTGGATATGAACAAGGTTAGAAATCTAAGGCTAATACTCATTTAAAATGGGGCTCGTGAAGTCGGGACCAATTTGTCCGAAAATCCAAGGCTAACACCCCCTCCAAAAACCAAGTTCTATCATTTTTGGGGGGGAAAAGTCTATTAGCCATAAATTTGAAGTCTAATACCAACTAAAAGGTATTGTTTATAAACAAGGTTAGAAATATAAGGCTAATACTCATTTAAAATGGGGCTCGTCGAGTCGGGGACCAATTTGACCGAAAATCCAAGGCTAACAACCCCTCCAAAAACCAAGTTCAATCATTTTTTGGGGGGAAAAGTCTATTACCCATAAATTTGAAGTCTAATACCAACTAAAAGATATTGGATATGAACAAGGTTAGAAATCTAAGGCTAATACTCATTTAAAATGGGGGCTCGTTGAGTCGGGACCAATTTGTCCGAAAATCCAAGGCTAACACCCCCTCCAAAAACCAAGTTCAATCATTTTTGGGGGAAAAGTCTATTACCCATAAATTTGAAGTCTAATACCAACTAAAAGGTATTGGATATGAACAATGTTAGAAATCTAAGGCTAACAATCATTTAAAATGGGGCTCGTGAAGTCAAGACCAATTTGTCCGAAAATCCAAGGCTAACACCCCCTCCAAAAACCAAGTTCTATCATTTTGGGGGGGAAAAGTCTATTACCCATAAATTTGAAGTCTAATACCAAATAAAAGGTATTGGATATGAACAAGGTTAGAAATATAAGGCTAATACTCATTTAAAATGGGGCTCGTCGAGTCGGGGACCAATTTGTCCAGAAAATCCAAGGCTAACACCCCCTCCAAAAACCAAGTTCTATCATTTTTGGGGGAAAAGTCTATTACCCATAAATTTTGAAGTCTAATACCAAACTAAAAGGGATTGGATATGAACAAGGTTAGAAATCTAAGGCTAATACTCATTTAAAATGGGGGCTCGTGAAGTCGGGACCAATTTGTCCGAAAATCCAAGGCTAACACCCCCTCCAAAAACCAAGTTCTATCATTTTTGGGGGAAAAGTCTATTACCCATAAATTTGAAGTCTAATACCAACTAAAAGGGATTGGATATGAACAAGGTTAGAAATATAAGGCTAATACTCATTTAAAATGGGGGCTGGTCGAGTCAGGACCAATTTGTCCGAAAATCCAAGGCTAACACCCCCTCCAAAAACCAAGTTCTATCATTTTGGGGGGAAAAGTCTATTACCCATAAATTTGAAGTCTAATACCAACTAAAAGGTATTGGATATGAACAAGGTTAGAAATATAAGGCTAAATACTCATTTAAAATGGGGCTCGTGAAGTCGGGGACCAATTTGTCCGAAAATCCAAGGCTAACACCCCCTCCAAAAACCAAGTTCTATCATTTTTGGGGGAAAAGTCTATTACCCATAAATTTGAAGTCTAATACCAACTAAAAGGTATTGGATATGAACAAGGTTAGAAATATAAGGCTAATACTCATTTAAAATGGGGCTCGTGAAGTCGGGACCAATTTGTCAGAAAATCCAAGGCTAACACCCCCTCCAAAAAACCAAGTTCTATCATTTTTGGGGGGAAAAGTCTATTACCCATAAATTTGAAGTCTAATACCAACTAAAAGGGTATTGGATATGAACAAGGTTAGAAATCTAAGGCTAATACTCATTTAAAATGGGGCTCGTGAAGTCGGGACCAATTTGTCCGAAAATCCAAGGCTAACACCCCCTCCAAAAACCAAGTTCTATCATTTTTGGGGGGGAAAAGTCTATTACCCATAAATTTGAAGTCTAATACCAACTAAAAGGTATTGTATATGAAACAAGGTTAGAAATATAAGGCTAATACTCATTTAAAATGGGGGCTCGTCGAGTCGGGACCAATTTGTCCGAAAATCCAAGGCTAACACCCCCTCCAAAAAACCAAGTTCTATCATTTTTTGGGGGATAAAGTCTATTACCCATAAATTTTGAAGTCTCATACTAACTAAAAGGGAGTGGATATGAACAAGGTTAGAAATCTAAGGCTAATACTCATTTAAAATGGGGGCTCGTGAAGTCGGGACCAATTTGTCCGAAAATCCAAGGCTAACACCCCCTCCAAAAACCAAGTTCTATCATTTTGGGGGAAAAGTCTATTACCCATAAATTTGAAGTCTCATACAAACTAAAAGGGATTGGATATGAACAAGGTTAGAAATCTAAGGCTAATACTCATTTAAAATGGGGCTCGTGAAGTCGGGACCAATTTGTCCAAAAATATAAGGCTAACACCCCTCCAAAAACCAAGTTCTATCATTTTGGGGGGAAAAGTCTATTACCCATAAATTTGAAGTCTAATACCAACTAAAAGGGATTGGATATGAACAAGGTTAGAAATATAAGGCTAATACTCATTTAAAATGGGGCTCGTCGAAGTCGGGACCAATTTGTCCGAAAAATCCAAGGCTAACACCCCCTCCAAAAACCAAGTTCTATCATTTTTGGGGGGAAAAGTCTATTACCCATAAATTTGAAGTCTAATACCAACTAAAAGATATTGGATATGAACAAGGTTAGAAATATAAGGCTAATACTCATTTAAAATGGGGGCTCGTCGAGTCGGGACCAATTTGTCCGAAAAATCCAAGGCTAACACCCCCTCCAAAAACCAAGTTCTATCATTTTTGGGGGGAAAAGTCTATTACCCATAAATTTGAAGTCGAATACCAACTAAAAGGGATTGGATATGAACAAGGTTAGAAATATAAGGCTAATACTCATTTAAAATGGGGGCTGGTCGAGTCAGGGACCAATTTGTCCGAAAATCCAAGGCTAACACCCCCTCCAAAAACCAAAGTTCTATCATTTTTGGGGGGGAAAAGTCTATTACCCATAAATTTGAAGTCTAATACCAACTAAAAGATATTGGATATGAACAAGGTTAGAAATCTAAGGCTAATACTCATTTAAAATGGGGCTCGTCGAGTCAGGACCAATTTGTCCGAAAATCCAAGGCTAACACCCCCTCCAAAAACCAAGTTCAATCATTTTTGGGGGAAAAGTCTATTACCCATAAATTTGAAGTCTAATACCAACTAAAAGGTATTGGATATGAACAATGTTAGAAATCTAAGGCTAATACTCATTTAAAATGGGGCTCGTGAAGTCAAGACCAATTTGTCCGAAAATCCAAGGCTAACACCCCCTCCAAAAACCAAGTTCTATCATTTTTGGGGGAAAAGTCTATTACCCATAAATTTGAAGTCTAATACCAACTAAAAGGTATTGGATATGAACAAGGTTAGAAATATAAGGCTAATACTCATTTAAAATGGGGCTCGTCGAGTCAGGACCAATTTGTCCGAAAATCCAAGGCTAACACCCCCTCCAAAAACCAAGTTCTATCATTTTTGGGGGAAAAGTCTATTACCCATAAATTTGAAGTCTAATACCAACTAAAAGGTATTGGATATGAACAAGGTTAGAAATCTAAGGCTAATACTCATTTAAAATGGGGCTCGTCGAGTCAGGGACCAATTTGTCCGAAAATCCAAGGCTAACACCCCCTCCAAAAACCAAGTTCTATCATTTTTTGGGGGAAAAAGTCTATTACCCATAAATTTGAAGTCTAATACAAACTAAAAGGTATTGGATATGAACAAGGTTAGAAATCTAAGGCTAATACTCATTTAAAATGGGGGCTCGTCGAAGTCGGGACCAATTTGTCCGAAAATCCAAGGCTAACACCCCCTCCAAAAACCAAGTTCTATCATTTTTGGGGGAAAAGTCTATTACCCATAAATTTGAAGTCTAATACCAACTAAAAGGTATTGGATATGAACAATGTTAGAAATCTAAGGCTAATAATCATTTAAAATGGGGCTCGTGAAGTCAGGACCAATTTGTCCGAAAATCCAAGGCTAACACCCCCTCCAAAAACCAAGTTCTATCATTTTGGGGGGAAAAGTCTATTACCCATAAATTTGAAGTCTAATACCAAACTAAAAGGTATTGGATATGAACAAGGTTAGAAATATAAGGCTAATACTCATTTAAAATGGGGCTCGTCGAGTCAGGACCAATTTGTCCGAAAATCCAAGGCTAACACCCCCTCCAAAAACCAAGTTCAATCATTTTTTGGGGGAAAATGTCTATTACCCTTAAATTTGAAGTCTAATACCAACTAAAAGGTATTGGATATGAACAAGGTTATAAATCTAAGGCTAATACTCATTTAAAATGGGGCTCGTGAAGTCAGGACCAATTTGTCCGAAAATCCAAGGCTAACACCCCCTCCAAAAACCAAGTTCTATCATTTTTGGGGGATAAAGTCTATTACCCATAAATTTGAAGTCTCATACCAACTAAAAGGGATTGGATATGAACAAGGTTAGAAATCTAAGGCTAATACTCATTTAAAATGGGGCTCGTGAAGTCGGGACCAATTTGTCCGAAAAATCCAAGGCTAACACCCCCTCCAAAAACCAAGTTCTATCATTTTTGGGGGGAAAAGTCTATTACCCATAAATTTGAAGTCTAATACCAACTAAAAGGGATTGGATATGAACAAGGTTAGAAATATAAGGCTAATACTCATTTAAAATGGGGCTCGTCGAGTCAGGGACCAATTTGTCCGAAAAATCCAAGGCTAACACCCCCTCCAAAAACCAAGTTCTATCATTTTTGGGGGGAAAAGTCTATTACCCATAAATTTGAAGTCTAATACCAAACTAAAAGGTATTGGATATGAACAAGGTTAGAAATATAAGGCTAATACTCATTTAAAATGGGGCTCGTGAAGTCAGGGACCAATTTGTCCGAAAATCCAAGGCTAACACCCCCTCCAAAAACCAAGTTCTATCATTTTTGGGGGAAAAGTCTATTACCCATAAATTTGAAGTCTAATACCAACTAAAAGGGATTGGATATGAACAAGGTTAGAAATCTAAGGCTAATACTCATTTAAAATGGGGCTCGTCGAGTCGGGACCAATTTGTCCGAAAAATCCAAGGCTAACACCCCCTCCAAAAACCAAGTTCTATCATTTTTGGGGGAAAAGTCTATTACCCATAAATTTGAAGTCTAATACCAACTAAAAGGGTATTGGATATGAACAAGGTTAGAAATCTAAGGCTAATACTCATTTAAAATGGGGCTCGTCGAGTCGGGACCAATTTGTCCGAAAAATCCAAGGCTAACACCCCCTCCAAAAACCAAGTTCTATCATTTTTTGGGGGAAAAAGTCTATTACCCATAAATTTGAAGTCTCATACCAACTAAAAGGGATTGGATATGAACAAGGTTAGAAATCTAAGGCTAATACTCATTTAAAATGGGGCTCGTGAAGTCGAGACCAATTTGTCCGAAAATCCAAGGCTAACACCCCCTCCAAAAACCAAGTTCTATCATTTTTGGGGGGAAAAGTCTATTACCCATAAATTTGAAGTCTAATACCAAACTAAAAGGTATTGGATATGAACAAGGTTAGAAATCTAAGGCTAATACTCATTTAAAATGGGGCTCGTCGAGTCAGGGACCAATTTGTCCGAAAATCCAAGGCTAACACCCCCTCCAAAAACCAAGTTCTATCATTTTTGGGGGAAAAGTCTATTACCCTATAAATTTGAAGTCTAATACCAACTAAAAGGTATTGGATATGAACAAGGTTAGAAATCTAAGGCTAATACTCATTTAAAATGGGGCTCGTGAAGTCAGGGACCAATTTGTCCGAAAATCCAAGGCTAACACCCCCTCCAAAAACCAAGTTCTATCATTTTTGGGGGATAAAGTCTATTACCCATAAATTTGAAGTCTAATACCAACTAAAAGGGTATTGGATATGAACAAGGTTAGAAATCTAAGGCTAATACTCATTTAAAATGGGGCTCGTGAAGTCAGGGACCAATTTGTCCGAAAATCCAAGGCTAACACCCCCTCCAAAAAACCAAGTTCTATCATTTTGGGGGGAAAAGTCTATTACCCATAAATTTGAAGTCTAATACCAACTAAAAGGGATTGGATATGAACAAGGTTAGAAATCTAAGGCTAATACTCATTTAAAATGGGGCTCGTTGAAGTCGGGACCAATTTGTCCGAAAAATCCAAGGCTAACACCCCCTCCAAAAACCAAGTTCTATCATTTTTGGGGGATAAAGTCTATTACCCATAAATTTGAAGTCTCATACTAACTAAAAGGGATTGGATATGAACAAGGTTAGAAATCTAAGGCTAATACTCATTTAAAATGGGGCTCGTGAAGTCAGGGACCAATTTGTCCGAAAATCCAAGGCTAACACCCCCTCCAAAAACCAAGTTCTATCATTTTTGGGGGGGAAAAGTCTATTACCCATAAATTTGAAGTCTAATACCAAACTAAAAGGGATTGGATATGAACAAGGTTAGAAATCTAAGGCTAATACTCATTTAAAATGGGGCTCGTCGAGTCGAGACCAATTTGTCCGAAAAATCTAAGGCTAACACCCCCTCCAAAAACCAAGTTCTATCATTTTTGGGGGGAAAAGTCTATTACCCATAAATTTGAAGTCTAATACCAACTAAAAGGGATTGGATATGAACAAGGTTAGAAATCTAAGGCTAATACTCATTTAAAATGGGGCTCGTCGAGTCGGGACCAATTTGTCCGAAAATCCAAGGCTAACACCCCCTCCAAAAACCAAGTTCTATCATTTTGGGGGGAAAAGTCTATTACCCATAAATTTGAAGTCTAATACCAACTAAAAGGTATTGGATATGAACAAGGTTAGAAATCTAAGGCTAATACTCATTTAAAATGGGGCTCGTCGAGTCAGGACCAATTTGTCCGAAAATCCAAGGCTAACACCCCCTCCAAAAACCAAGTTCTATCATTTTTGGGGGGAAAAGTCTATTACCCATAAATTTGAAGTCTAATACCAACTAAAAGGTATTGGATATGAACAAGGTTAGAAATCTAAGGCTAATACTCATTTTAAAATGGGGCTCGTGAAGTCGGGACCAATTTGTCCGAAAATCCAAGGCTAACACCCCCTCCAAAAACCAAGTTCTATCATTTTTGGGGGAAAAAGTCTATTACCCATAAATTTGAAGTCTCATACCAAACTAAAAGGGATTGGATATGAACAAGGTTAGAAATCTAAGGCTAATACTCATTTAAAATGGGGCTCGTGAAGTCGAGACCAATTTGTCCGAAAATCTAAGGCTAACACCCCTCCAAAAACCAAGTTCTATCATTTTTGGGGGGAAAAGTCTATTACCCATAAATTTGAAGTCTAATACCAACTAAAAGGGATTGGATATGAACAAGGTTAGAAATATAAGGCTAATACTCATTTAAAATGGGGCTCGTCGAAGTCAGACCAATTTGTCCGAAAATCCAAGGCTAACACCCCTCCAAAAACCAAGTTCTATCATTTTGGGGGAAAAGTCTATTACCCATAAATTTGAAGTCTAATACCAACTAAAAGGGTATTGGATATGAACAAGGTTAGAAATCTAAGGCTAATACTCATTTAAAATGGGGCTCGTTGAGTCGGGACCAATTTGTCCGAAAAATCTAGGCTAACACCCCTCCAAAAACCAAGTTCTATCATTTTGGGGGGAAAAGTCTATTACCCATA
>JAPFFH010000660.1:0-45000 GCA_029030765.1 Salix suchowensis
TGGATATGAACAAGGTTAGAAATCTAAGGCTAATACTCATTTAAAATGGGGCTCGTGAAGTCGGGACCAATTTGTCAGAAAATCCAAGGCTAACACCCCCTCCAAAAAACCAAGTTCTATCATTTTTGGGGGGAAAAGTCTATTACCCATAAATTTGAAGTCTAATACCAACTAAAAGGGATTGGATATGAACAAGGTTAGAAATCTAAGGCTAATACTCATTTAAAATGGGGCTCGTGAAAGTCGGGACCAATTTGTCAGAAAATCCAAGGCTAACACCCCCTCCAAAAAACCAAGTTCTATCATTTTTGGGGGAAAAGTCTATTACCCATAAATTTGAAGTCTAATACCAACTAAAAGGGTATTGGATATGAACAAGGTTAGAAATCTAAGGCTAATACTCATTTAAAATGGGGCTCGTCGAAGTCGGGACCAATTTGTCAGAAAATCCAAGGCTAACACCCCCTCCAAAAACCAAGTTCTATCATTTTTGGGGGGAAAAGTCTATTACCCATAAATTTGAAGTCTAATACCAACTAAAAGGTATTGGATATGAACAAGGTTAGAAATCTAAGGCTAATACTCATTTAAAATGGGGCTCGTGAAGTCGGGACCAATTTGTCCGAAAAATCCAAGGCTAACACCCCCTCCAAAAACCAAGTTCTATCATTTTTGGGGGGGAAAAGTCTATTACCCATAAATTTGAAGTCTAATACCAACTAAAAGGGTATTGGATATGAACAAGGTTAGAAATCTAAGGCTAATACTCATTTAAAATGGGGCTCGTCGAAGTCGGGACCAATTTGTCCAGAAAATCCAAGGCTAACACCCCCTCCAAAAACCAAGTTCTATCATTTTTGGGGGAAAAGTCTATTACCCATAAATTTGAAGTCTAATACCAACTAAAAGGGATTGGATATGAACAAGGTTATAAATCTAAGGCTAATACTCATTTAAAATGGGGCTCGTCGAGTCGGGACCAATTTGTCCGAAAATCCAAGGCTAACACCCCCCTCCAAAAAACCAAGTTCTATCATTTTTGGGGGGGAAAAGTCTATTACCCATAAATTTGAAGTCTAATACCAACTAAAAGGGTATTGGATATGAACAAGGTTAGAAATCTAAGGCTAATACTCATTTAAAATGGGGCTCGTCGAGTCGGGACCAATTTGTCCCAGAAAAATCCAAGGCTAACACCCCCTCCAAAAAACCAAGTTCAATCATTTTTTGGGGGAAAAAGTCTATTACCCATAAATTTGAAGTCTAATACCAACTAAAAGGTATTGGATATGAACAAGGTTAGAAATCTAAGGCTAATACTCATTTAAAATGGGGCTCGTGAAGTCGGGACCAATTTGTCAGAAAATCCAAGGCTAACACCCCCTCCAAAAACCAAGTTCAATCATTTTTTGGGGGAAAAGTCTATTACCCATAAATTTGAAGTCTAATACCAACTAAAAGGGATTGGATATGAACAAGGTTAGAAATCTAAGGCTAATACTCATTTAAAATGGGGCTCGTCGAGTCGGGGACCAATTTGTCAGAAAATCCAAGGCTAACACCCCCTCCAAAAACCAAGTTCTATCATTTTTGGGGGAAAAGTCTATTACCCATAAATTTGAAGTCTAATACCAACTAAAAGGGATTGGATATGAACAAGGTTAGAAATCTAAGGCTAATACTCATTTAAAATGGGGCTCGTCGAAGTCGGGGACCAATTTGTCAGAAAATCCAAGGCTAACACCCCCTCCAAAAACCAAGTTCTATCATTTTTGGGGGGAAAAGTCTATTACCCATAAATTTGAAGTCTAATACCAACTAAAAGGGATTGGATATGAACAAGGTTAGAAATCTAAGGCTAATACTCATTTAAAATGGGGCTCGTAAAGTCGGGACCAATTTGTCCCGAAAATCCAAGGCTAACACCCCCTCCAAAAACCAAGTTCAATCATTTTTGGGGGAAAAGTCTATTACCCATAAATTTGAAGTCTAATACCAACTAAAAGGGATTGGATATGAACAAGGTTAGAAATCTAAGGCTAATACTCATTTAAAATGGGGCTCGTCGAGTCGGGGACCAATTTGTCCAGAAAATCCAAGGCTAACACCCCCTCCAAAAAACCAAGTTCTATCATTTTTGGGGGGGAAAAGTCTATTACCCATAAATTTGAAGTCTAATACCAACTAAAAGGTATTGGATATGAACAAGGTTAGAAATCTAAGGCTAATACTCATTTAAAATGGGGCTCGTCGAAGTCGGGACCAATTTGTCCGAAAATCCAAGGCTAACACCCCCTCCAAAAACCAAGTTCAATCATTTTTGGGGGAAAAGTCTATTACCCATAAATTTGAAGTCTAATACCAACTAAAAGGTATTGGATATGAACAAGCTTAGAAATCTAAGGCTAATACTCATTTAAAATGGGGCTCGTGAAGTCGGGACCAATTTGTCAGAAAATCCAAGGCTAACACCCCCTCCAAAAACCAAGTTCAATCATTTTTTGGGGGGAAAAGTCTATTACCCATAAATTTGAAGTCTAATACGAACTAAAAGGTATTGGATATGAACAAGGTTAGAAATCTAAGGCTAATAATCATTTAAAATGGGGCTCGTGAAGTCGGGACCAATTTGTCAGAAAATCCAAGGCTAACACCCCCTCCAAAAAACCAAGTTCTATCATTTTTGGGGGGAAAAGTCTATTACCCATAAATTTGAAGTCTAATACCAACTAAAAGGGATTGGATATGAACAAGGTTAGAAATCGAAGACTAATACTCATTTAAAATGGGGCTCGTGAAGTCGGGACCAATTTGTCAGAAAATCCAAGGCTAACACCCCCTCCAAAAACCAAGTTCTATCATTTTTTGGGGGGAAAAGTCTATTACCCATAAATTTGAAGTCTAATACCAACTAAAAGGTATTGGATATGAACAAGGTTAGAAATCTAAGGCTAATACTCATTTAAAATGGGGCTCGTGAAGTCGGGACCAATTTGTCCGAAAATCCAAGGCTAACACCCCCTCCAAAAACCAAGTTCTATCATTTTTTGGGGGAAAAGTCTATTACCCATAAATTTGAAGTCTAATACCAACTAAAAGGGATTGGATATGAACAAGGTTAGAAATCTAAGGCTAATACTCATTTAAAATGGGGCTCGTCGAGTCGGGGACCAATTTGTCCGAAAATCCAAGGCTAACACCCCCTCCAAAAACCAAGTTCTATCATTTTTGGGGGAAAAGTCTATTACCCATAAATTTGAAGTCTAATACCAACTAAAAGGTATTGGATATGAACAAGGTTAGAAATCTAAGGCTAATACTCATTTAAAATGGGGCTCGTGAAGTCGGGGACCAATTTGTCCAGAAAATCCAAGGCTAACACCCCCTCCAAAAAACCAAGTTCAATCATTTTTGGGGGGAAAAGTCTATTACCCATAAATTTGAAGTCTAATACCAACTAAAAGGTATTGGATATGAACAAGGTTAGAAATCTAAGGCTAATACTCATTTAAAATGGGGGCTCGTGAAAGTCGGGACCAATTTGTCCGAAAATCCAAGGCTAACACCCCCTCCAAAAAACCAAGTTCAATCATTTTTTGGGGGAAAAGTCTATTACCCATAAATTTGAAGTCTAATACCAAACTAAAAGGTATTGGATATGAACAAGGTTAGAAATCTAAGGCTAATACTCATTTAAAATGGGGCTCGTGAAGTCGGGACCAATTTGTCCGAAAATCCAAGGCTAACACCCCCTCCAAAAACCAAGTTCAATCATTTTTTGGGGGAAAAGTCTATTACCCATAAATTTGAAGTCTAATACCAACTAAAAGGGATTGGATATGAACAAGGTTAGAAATCTAAGGCTAATACTCATTTAAAATGGGGCTCGTCGAAGTCGGGGACCAATTTGTCAGAAAATCCAAGGCTAACACCCCCTCCAAAAACCAAGTTCTATCATTTTTGGGGGGAAAAGTCTATTACCCATAAATTTGAAGTCTAATACCAACTAAAAGGGATTGGATATGAACAAGGTTAGAAATCTAAGGCTAATACTCATTTAAAATGGGGCTCGTCGAGTCGGGACCAATTTGTCCGAAAATCCAAGGCTAACACCCCCTCCAAAAAACCAAGTTCTATCATTTTTGGGGGGAAAAGTCTATTACCCATAAATTTGAAGTCTAATACCAACTAAAAGGGATTGGATATGAACAAGGTTAGAAATCTAAGGCTAATACTCATTTAAAATGGGGCTCGTCGAGTCGGGACCAATTTGTCCAGAAAAATCCAAGGCTAACACCCCCTCCAAAAACCAAGTTCTATCATTTTTGGGAGGGAAAAGTCTATTACCCATAAATTTGAAGTCTAATACCAACTAAAAGGTATTGGATATGAACAAGGTTAGAAATCTAAGGCTAATACTCATTTAAAATGGGGCTCGTCGAAGTCGGGACCAATTTGTCCGAAAATCCAAGGCTAACACCCCCTCCAAAAACCAAGTTCTATCATTTTTGGGGGGAAAAGTCTATTACCCATAAATTTGAAGTCTAATACCAACTAAAAGGTATTGGATATGAACAAGCTTAGAAATCTAAGGCTAATACTCATTTAAAATGGGGCTCGTGAAGTCGGGACCAATTTGTCAGAAAATCCAAGGCTAACACCCCCTCCAAAAACCAAGTTCAATCATTTTTTGGGGGAAAAGTCTATTACCCATAAATTTGAAGTCTAATACGAACTAAAAGGTATTGGATATGAACAAGGTTAGAAATCTAAGGCTAATAATCATTTAAAATGGGGCTCGTGAAGTCGGGACCAATTTGTCCAGAAAATCCAAGGCTAACACCCCCTCCAAAAACCAAGTTCTATCATTTTTGGGGGGGAAAAGTCTATTACCCATAAATTTGAAGTCTAATACCAACTAAAAGGGATTGGATATGAACAAGGTTAGAAATCGAAGACTAATACTCATTTAAAATGGGGCTCGTGAAGTCGGGGACCAATTTGTCAGAAAATCCAAGGCTAACACCCCCTTCCAAAAAATCAAGTTCTATCATTTTGGGGGGGAAAAGTCTATTACCCATAAATTTGAAGTCTAATACCAACTAAAAGGTATTGGATATGAACAAGGTTAGAAATCTAAGGCTAATACTCATTTAAAATGGGGCTCGTGAAGTCGAGGACCAATTTGTCAGAAAATCCAAGGCTAACACCCCCTCCAAAAACCAAGTTCAATCATTTTTTGGGGGAAAAGTCTATTACCCATAAATTTGAAGTCTAATACCAACTAAAAGGTATTGGATATGAACAAGGTTAGAAATCTAAGGCTAATACTCATTTAAAATGGGGCTCGTCGAGTCAGGACCAATTTGTCCGAAAATCCAAGGCTAACACCCCCTCCAAAAACCAAGTTCTATCATTTTTGGGGGAAAAGTCTATTACCCATAAATTTGAAGTCTAATACCAACTAAAAGGTATTGGATATGAACATGCTTAGAAATATAAGGCTAATACTCATTTAAAATGGGGGCTCGTGAAGTCGGGACCAATTTGTCCAGAAAATCCAAGGCTAACACCCCCCTCAAAAAACCAAGTTCAATCATTTTTTGGGGGAAAAGTCTATTACCCATAAATTTGAAGTCTAATACCAACTAAAAGGTATTGGATATGAACAAGGTTAGAAATCTAAGGCTAATAATCATTTAAAATGGGGGCTCGTGAAATCGGGACCAATTTATCAGAAAATCCAAGGCTAACACCCCCTCCAAAAACCAAGTTCTATCATTTTCGGGGGAAAAGTCTATTACCCATAAATTTGAAGTCTAATACCAACTAAAAGGGATTGGATATGAACAAGGTTAGAAATCGAAGGCTAATACTCATTTAAAATGGGGCTCGTGCAGTCGGGTACCAATTTGTCAGAAAATCCAAGGCTAACACCCCCTCCAAAAACCAAGTTCAATCATTTTTTGGGGGAAAAGTCTATTACCCATAAATTTGAAGTCTAATACGAACTAAAAGGTATTGGATATGAACAAGGTTAGAAATCTAAGGCTAATAATCATTTAAAATGGGGCTCGTGAAGTCGGGACCAATTTGTCCAGAAAATCCAAGGCTAACACCCCCTCCAAAAAACCAAGTTCTATCATTTTTGGGGGAAAAGTCTATTACCCATAAATTTGAAGTCTAATACCAACTAAAAGGGATTGGATATGAACAAGGTTATAAATCTAAGGCTAATACTCATTTAAAATGGGGCTCGTCCAGTCGAGGACTAATTTGTCAGAAAATCCAAGGCTAACACCCCCTCCAAAAACCAAGTTCTATCATTTTTGGGGGAAAACTCTATTACCCATAAATTTGATGTCTAATACCAACTAAAAGGGATTGGATATGAACAAGGTTATAAATCTAAGGCTAATACTCATTTAAAATGGGGCTCGTCGAGTCGGGACCAATTTGTCCAGAAAATCCAAGGCTAACACCCCCTCCAAAAACCAAGTTCTATCATTTTTGGGGGGGAAAAGTCTATTACCCATAAATTTGAAGTCTAATACCAACTAAAAGGTATTGGATATGAACAAGATTAGAAATCTAAGGCTAATACTCATTTAAAATGGGGCTCGTCGAGTCGGGACCAATTTGCCCAAAAAATCCAAGGCTAACACCCCCTCCAAAAACCAAGTTCAATCATTTTTTGGGGGAAAAGTCTATTACCCATAAATTTGAAGTCTAATACAAACTAAAAGGTATTGGATATGAACAAGGTTAGAAATCTAAGGCTAATAATCATTTAAAATGGGGCTCGTGAAGTCGGGACCAATTTGTCAGAAAATCCAAGGCTAACACCCCCTCCAAAAAACCAAGTTCAATCATTTTTTGGGGGGAAAAGTCTATTACCCATAAATTTGAAGTCTAATACCAACTAAAAGGGATTGGATATGAACAAGGATAGAAATCTAAGGCTAATACTCATTTAAAATGGGGCTCGTCGTAGTCGGGACCAATTTGTCAGAAAATCCAAGGCTAACACCCCCTCCAAAAACCAAGTTCTATCATTTTTGGGGGGGAAAAGTCTATTACCCATAAATTTGAAGTCTAATACCAACTAAAAGGGATTGGATATGAACAAGGTTATAAATCTAAGGCTAATACTCATTTAAAATGGGGCTCGTCGAGTCGGGACCACTTTGTCCAGAAAATCCAAGGCTAACACCCCCTCCAAAAACCAAGTTCTATCATTTTTGGGGGGGAAAAGTCTATTACCCATAAATTTGAAGTCTAATACCAACTAAAAGGGATTGGATATGAACAAGGTTAGAAATCTAAGGCTAATACTCATTTAAAATGGGGGCTCGTCGTGTTAGGACCAATTTGTCCAGAAAATCCAAGGCTAACACCCCCTCCAAAAAACCAAGTTCAATCATTTTTGGGGGGGAAAAGTCTATTACCCATAAATTTGAAGTCTAATACCAACTAAAAGGGATTGGATATGAACAAGGTTATAAATCTAAGGCTAATACTCATTTAAAATGGGGCTCGTCGAGTCGGGACCAATTTGTCCAGAAAATCCAAGGCTAACACCCCCTCCAAAAACCAAGTTCAATCATTTTTTGGGGGAAAAGTCTATTACCCATAAATTTGAAGTCTAATACCAACTAAAAGGGATTGGATATGAACAAGGATAGAAATCTAAGGCTAATACTCATTTAAAATGGGGCTCGTCGTGTCGGGACTAATTTGTCAGAAAATCCAAGGCTAACACCCCCTCCAAAAAACCAAGTTCTATCATTTTTGGGGGGGAAAAGTCTATTACCCATAAATTTGAAGTCTAATACCAACTAAAAGGGATTGGATATGAACAAGGTTATAAATCTAAGGCTAATACTCATTTAAAATGGGGCTCGTCGAGTCGGGACCAATTTGTCCAAAAATCCAAGGCTAACACCCCCCTCCAAAAACCAAGTTCTATCATTTTTGGGGGGGAAAAGTCTATTACCCTATAAATTTGAAGTCTAATACCAACTAAAAGGTATTGGATATGAACATGCTTAGAAATATATGGCTAATACTCATTTAAAATGAGGCTCGTGAAGTCGGGACCAATTTGTCAGAAAATCCAAGGCTAACACCCCCTCCAAAAACCAAGTTCAATCATTTTTTGGGGGAAAAGTCTATTACCCATAAATTTGAAGTCTAATACGAACTAAAAGGTATTGGATATGAAACAAAGGTTAGAAATCTAAGGCTAATAATAATTTAAAATGGGGCTCGTGAAATCGGGACCAATTTGTCAGAAAATCCATGGCTAACACCCCCTCCAAAAACCAAGTTCTATCATTTTTGGGGGAAAAGTCTTTTACCCTATAAATTTGAAGTCTAATACCAACTAAAAGGGATTCTATATGAACAAGGTTAGAAATCTAAGACTAATACTCGTTTAAAATGGGGCTCGTCAAGTCAGGACCAATTTGTCTGAAAATCCAAGGCTAACACCCCCTCCAAAAACCAAGTTCTATCATTTTGGGGGGAAAAGTCTATTACCCATAAATTTGAAGTCTAATACCAACTAAAAGGTATTGGATATGAACAAGTTTAGAAATCTAAGGCTAATACTCATTTAAAATGGGGCTCGTCGAGTCAGGACCAATTTGTCCGAAAATCCAAGGCTAACACCCCCTCCAAAAACCAAGTTCAATCATTTTTGGGGGAAAAGTCTATTACCCATAAATTTGAAGTCTAATGCGAACTAAAAGGTATTGGATATGAACAAGGTTAGAAATCTAAGGCTAATAATCATTTAAAATGGGGCTCGTGCAGTCAGGACCAATTTGTCCGAAAATCCAAGGCTAACACCCCCTCCAAAAACCAAGTTCTATCATTTTGGGGGGAAAAGTCTATTACCCATAAATTTGAAGTCTAATACCAACTAAAAGGGATTGGATATGAACAAGGTTAGAAATCGAAGACTAATACTCATTTAAAATGGGGCTCGTCGAGTCAAGACCAATTTGTCCAGAAAATCCAAGGCTAACACCCCCTCCAAAAAACCAAGTTCTATCATTTTTGGGGGGAAAAGTCTATTACCCATAAATTTGAAGTCTAATACCAACTAAAAGGTATTGGATATGAACAAGGTTAGAAATCTAAGGCTAATACTCATTTAAAATGGGGCTCGTGAAGTCAGGACCAATTTGTCCGAAAATCCAAGGCTAACACCCCCTCCAAAAACCAAGTTCAATCATTTTTGGGGGAAAAGTCTATTACCCATAAATTTGAAGTCTAATACCAACTAAAAGGTATTGGATATGAACAAGGCTATAAATCTAAGGCTAATACTCATTTAAAATGGGGCTCGTCGAGTCAGGACCAATTTGTCTGAAAATCCAAGGCTAACACCCCCTCCAAAAACCAAGTTCTATCATTTTGGGGGGAAAAGTCTATTACCCATAAATTTGAAGTCTAATACCAACTAAAAGGTATTGGATATGAACATGCTTAGAAATATAAGGCTAATACTCATTTAAAATGGGGCTCGTGAAGTCAGGACCAATTTGTCCGAAAATCCAAGGCTAACACCCCCTCAAAAAACCAAGTTCAATCATTTTTGGGGGAAAAGTCTATTACCCAGAAATTTGAAGTCTAATACCAACTAAAAGGTATTGGATATGAACAAGGTTATAAATCTAAGGCTAATAATCATTTAAAATGGGGCTCGTGAAATCAGGACCAATTTATCCGAAAATCCAAGGCTAACACCCCCTCCAAAAACCAAGTTCTATCATTTCGGGGGGAAAAGTCTATTACCCATAAATTTGAAGTCTAATACCAACTAAAAGGGATTGGATATGAACAAGGTTAGAAATCGAAGGCTAATACTCATTTAAAATGGGGCTCGTGCAGTCAGTACCAATTTGTCCGAAAATCCAAGGCTAACACCCCCTCCAAAAACCAAGTTCAATCATTTTTGGGGGAAAAGTCTATTACCCATAAATTTGAAGTCTAATACGAACTAAAAGGTATTGGATATGAACAAGGTTAGAAATCTAAGGCTAATAATCATTTAAAATGGGGCTCGTGAAGTCAGGACCAATTTGTCCGAAAATCCAAGGCTAACACCCCCTCCAAAAACCAAGTTCTATCATTTTGGGGGGAAAAGTCTATTACCCATAAATTTGAAGTCTAATACCAACTAAAAGGGATTGGATATGAACAAGGTTATAAATCTAAGGCTAATACTCATTTAAAATGGGGCTCGTCGAGTCAGGACCAATTTGTCCAAAAATCCAAGGCTAACACCCCCTCCAAAAACCAAGTTCTATCATTTTGGGGGGAAAAGTCTATTACCCATAAATTTGAAGTCTAATACCAACTAAAAGGTATTGGATATGAACATGCTTAGAAATATATGGCTAATACTCATTTAAAATGAGGCTCGTGAAGTCAGGACCAATTTGTCCGAAAATCCAAGGCTAACACCCCCTCCAAAAACCAAGTTCAATCATTTTTGGGGGAAAAGTCTATTACCCATAAATTTGAAGTCTAATACGAACTAAAAGGTATTGGATATGAACAAGGTTAGAAATCTAAGGCTAATAATAATTTAAAATGGGGCTCGTGAAATCAGGACCAATTTGTCCGAAAATCCATGGCTAACACCCCCTCCAAAAACCAAGTTCTATCATTTTTGGGGGGGAAAAGTCTTTTACCCTATAAATTTGAAGTCTAATACCAACTAAAAGGGATTCTATATGAACAAGGTTAGAAATCTAAGACTAATACTCGTTTAAAATGGGGCTCGTCAAGTCAGGACCAATTTGTCTGAAAATCCAAGGCTAACACCCCCTCCAAAAACCAAGTTCTATCATTTTGGGGGGAAAAGTCTATTACCCATAAATTTGAAGTCTAATACCAACTAAAAGGTATTGGATATGAACAAGTTTAGAAATCTAAGGCTAATACTCATTTAAAATGGGGCTCGTCGAGTCAGGACCAATTTGTCCGAAAATCCAAGGCTAACACCCCCTCCAAAAACCAAGTTCAATCATTTTTGGGGGAAAAGTCTATTACCCATAAATTTGAAGTCTAATGCGAACTAAAAGGTATTGGATATGAACAAGGTTAGAAATCTAAGGCTAATAATCATTTAAAATGGGGCTCGTGCGAGTCGGGACCAATTTGTCAGAAAATCCAAGGCTAACACCCCCTCCAAAAACCAAGTTCTATCATTTTTGGGGGGGAAAAGTCTATTACCCATAAATTTGAAGTCTAATACCAACTAAAAGGGATTGGATATGAACAAGGTTAGAAATCGAAGACTAATACTCATTTAAAATGGGGCTCGTCGAGTCAAGACCAATTTGTCCGAAAATCCAAGGCTAACACCCCCTCCAAAAACCAAGTTCTATCATTTTGGGGGGAAAAGTCTATTACCCATAAATTTGAAGTCTAATACCAACTAAAAGGTATTGGATATGAACAAGGTTAGAAATCTAAGGCTAATACTCATTTAAAATGGGGCTCGTGAAGTCGGGGACCAATTTGTCCGAAAATCCAAGGCTAACACCCCCTCCAAAAACCAAGTTCAATCATTTTTGGGGGAAAAGTCTATTACCCATAAATTTGAAGTCTAATACCAACTAAAAGGTATTGGATATGAACAAGGCTATAAATCTAAGGCTAATACTCATTTAAAATGGGGCTCGTCGAGTCGGGACCAATTTGTCACGAAAATCCAAGGCTAACACCCCCTCCAAAAACCAAGTTCTATCATTTTTGGGGGGGAAAAGTCTATTACCCATAAATTTGAAGTCTAATACCAACTAAAAGGTATTGGATATGAACATGCTTAGAAATATAAGGCTAATACTCATTTAAAATGGGGCTCGTGAAGTCAGGACCAATTTGTCCGAAAATCCAAGGCTAACACCCCCTCAAAAAACCAAGTTCAATCATTTTTGGGGGAAAAGTCTATTACCCAGAAATTTGAAGTCTAATACCAACTAAAAGGTATTGGATATGAACAAGGTTATAAATCTAAGGCTAATAATCATTTAAAATGGGGCTCGTGAAATCAGGACCAATTTATCCGAAAATCCAAGGCTAACACCCCCTCCAAAAACCAAGTTCTATCATTTCGGGGGGAAAAGTCTATTACCCATAAATTTGAAGTCTAATACCAACTAAAAGGGATTGGATATGAACAAGGTTAGAAATCGAAGGCTAATACTCATTTAAAATGGGGCTCGTGCAGTCAGTACCAATTTGTCCAGAAAATCCAAGGCTAACACCCCCTCCAAAAACCAAGTTCAATCATTTTTTGGGGGGAAAAGTCTATTACCCATAAATTTGAAGTCTAATACGAACTAAAAGGTATTGGATATGAACAAGGTTAGAAATCTAAGGCTAATAATCATTTAAAATGGGGCTCGTGAAGTCGGGACCAATTTGTCAGAAAATCCAAGGCTAACACCCCCTCCAAAAACCAAGTTCTATCATTTTTGGGGGGGAAAAGTCTATTACCCATAAATTTGAAGTCTAATACCAACTAAAAGGGATTGGATATGAACAAGGTTATAAATCTAAGGCTAATACTCATTTAAAATGGGGCTCGTCTAGTCAGGACTAATTTGTCCGAAAATCCAAGGCTAACACCCCCTCCAAAAACCAAGTTCTATCATTTTTGGGGGGGAAAACTCTATTACCCATAAATTTGATGTCTAATACCAACTAAAAGGGATTGGATATGAACAAGGTTATAAATCTAAGGCTAATACTCATTTAAAATGGGGCTCGTCGAGTCAGGACCAATTTGTCCGAAAATCCAAGGCTAACACCCCCTCCAAAAACCAAGTTCTATCATTTTGGGGGGAAAAGTCTATTACCCATAAATTTGAAGTCTAATACCAACTAAAAGGTATTGGATATGAACAAGATTAGAAATCTAAGGCTAATACTCATTTAAAATGGGGCTCGTCGAGTCAGGACCAATTTGCCCAAAAATCCAAGGCTAACACCCCCTCCAAAAACCAAGTTCAATCATTTTTGGGGGAAAAGTCTATTACCCATAAATTTGAAGTCTAATACAAACTAAAAGGTATTGGATATGAACAAGGTTAGAAATCTAAGGCTAATAATCATTTAAAATGGGGCTCGTGAAGTCAGGACCAATTTGTCCGAAAATCCAAGGCTAACACCCCCTCCAAAAACCAAGTTCAATCATTTTTTGGGGGGAAAAGTCTATTACCCATAAATTTGAAGTCTAATACCAACTAAAAGGGATTGGATATGAACAAGGATAGAAATCTAAGGCTAATACTCATTTAAAATGGGGCTCGTCGTGTCAGGACCAATTTGTCCGAAAATCCAAGGCTAACACCCCCTCCAAAAACCAAGTTCTATCATTTTGGGGGGAAAAGTCTATTACCCATAAATTTGAAGTCTAATACCAACTAAAAGGGATTGGATATGAACAAGGTTATAAATCTAAGGCTAATACTCATTTAAAATGGGGCTCGTCGAGTCAGGACCACTTTGTCCGAAAATCCAAGGCTAACACCCCCTCCAAAAACCAAGTTCTATCATTTTGGGGGGAAAAGTCTATTACCCATAAATTTGAAGTCTAATACCAACTAAAAGGGATTGGATATGAACAAGGTTAGAAATCTAAGGCTAATACTCATTTAAAATGGGGCTGTCGTGTTAGGACCAATTTGTCCGAAAATCCAAGGCTAACACCCCCTCCAAAAAACCAAGTTCTATCATTTTGGGGGGGAAAAGTCTATTACCCATAAATTTGAAGTCTAATACCAACTAAAAGGGATTGGATATGAACAAGGTTATAAATCTAAGGCTAATACTCATTTAAAATGGGGCTCGTCGAGTCGGGGACCAATTTGTCCGAAAATCCAAGGCTAACACCCCCTCCAAAAACCAAGTTCAATCATTTTTTGGGGGAAAAGTCTATTACCCATAAATTTGAAGTCTAATACCAACTAAAAGGGATTGGATATGAACAAGGATAGAAATCTAAGGCTAATACTCATTTAAAATGGGGCTCGTCGTAGTCGGGACTAATTTGTCCAGAAAATCCAAGGCTAACACCCCCTCCAAAAAACCAAGTTCTATCATTTTTTGGGGGGAAAAGTCTATTACCCATAAATTTGAAGTCTAATACCAACTAAAAGGGATTGGATATGAACAAGGTTATAAATCTAAGGCTAATACTCATTTAAAATGGGGCTCGTCGAGTCGGGACCAATTTGTCCAAAAAATCCAAGGCTAACACCCCCTCCAAAAACCAAGTTCTATCATTTTTGGGGGGGAAAAGTCTATTACCCATAAATTTGAAGTCTAATACCAACTAAAAGGTATTGGATATGAACATGCTTAGAAATATATGGCTAATACTCATTTAAAATGAGGCTCGTGAAGTCGGGACCAATTTGTCCAGAAAATCCAAGGCTAACACCCCCTCCAAAAAACCAAGTTCAATCATTTTTTGGGGGAAAAGTCTATTACCCATAAATTTGAAGTCTAATACGAACTAAAAGGTATTGGATATGAACAAGGTTAGAAATCTAAGGCTAATAATAATTTAAAATGGGGCTCGTGAAATCAGGACCAATTTGTCCGAAAATCCATGGCTAACACCCCCTCCAAAAACCAAGTTCTATCATTTTGGGGGGAAAAGTCTTTTACCTATAAATTTGAAGTCTAATACCAACTAAAAGGGATTCTATATGAACAAGGTTAGAAATCTAAGACTAATACTCATTTAAAATGGGGCTCGTCAAGTCAGGACCAATTTGTCACGAAAATCCAAGGCTAACACCCCCCTCCAAAAACCAAGTTCTATCATTTTTGGGGGGAAAAGTCTATTACCCATAAATTTGAAGTCTAATACCAACTAAAAGGTATTGGATATGAACAAGTTTAGAAATCTAAGGCTAATACTCATTTAAAATGGGGCTCGTCGAGTCAGGACCAATTTGTCCGAAAATCCAAGGCTAACACCCCCTCCAAAAACCAAGTTCAATCATTTTTGGGGGAAAAGTCTATTACCCATAAATTTGAAGTCTAATGCGAACTAAAAGGTATTGGATATGAACAAGGTTAGAAATCTAAGGCTAATAATCATTTAAAATGGGGCTCGTGCAGTCAGGACCAATTTGTCCGAAAATCCAAGGCTAACACCCCCTCCAAAAACCAAGTTCTATCATTTTGGGGGGAAAAGTCTATTACCCATAAATTTGAAGTCTAATACCAACTAAAAGGGATTGGATATGAACAAGGTTAGAAATCGAAGACTAATACTCATTTAAAATGGGGCTCGTCGAGTCAAGACCAATTTGTCCGAAAATCCAAGGCTAACACCCCCTCCAAAAACCAAGTTCTATCATTTTGGGGGGAAAAGTCTATTACCCATAAATTTGAAGTCTAATACCAACTAAAAGGTATTGGATATGAACAAGGTTAGAAATCTAAGGCTAATACTCATTTAAAATGGGGCTCGTGAAGTCAGGACCAATTTGTCCGAAAATCCAAGGCTAACACCCCCTCCAAAAACCAAGTTCAATCATTTTTGGGGGAAAAGTCTATTACCCATAAATTTGAAGTCTAATACCAACTAAAAGGTATTGGATATGAACAAGGCTATAAATCTAAGGCTAATACTCATTTAAAATGGGGCTCGTCGAGTCGGGGACCAATTTGTCCGAAAATCCAAGGCTAACACCCCCTCCAAAAAACCAAGTTCTATCATTTTTGGGGGGGCAAAGTCTATTACCCATAAATTTGAAGTCTAATACCAACTAAAAGGTATTGGATATGAACATGCTTAGAAATATAAGGCTAATACACATTTAAAATGGGGCTCGTGAAGTCAGGACCAATTTGTCCGAAAATCCAAGGCTAACACCCCCTCAAAAAACCAAGTTCAATCATTTTTGGGGGAAAAGTCTATTACCTATAAATTTGAAGTCTAATACGAACTAAAAGGTATTGGATATGAACAAGGTTAGAAATGTAAGTCTAATATATCCAAGGCTAACACCCCCTCCAAAAACCAAGTTCAATCATTTTTGGGGGAAAAGTCTATTACCCATAAATTTGAAGTCTAATACCAACTAAAAGGGATTGGATATGTACAAGGTTAGAAATCGAAGGCTAATACTCATTTAAAATGGGGCTCGTCGTGTCAGGACCAATTTGTCCGAAAATCCAAGGCTAACACCCCCTCCAAAAACCAAGTTCTATCATTTTGGGGGGAAAAGTCTATTACCCATAAATTTGAAGTCTAATACCAACTAAAAGGTATTGGATATGAACAAGGTTAGAAATCTAAGGCTAATACTCATTTAAAATGGGGCTCGTGAAGTCAGGACCAATTTGTCCGAAAATCCAAGGCTAACACCCCCTCCAAAAACCAAGTTCAATCATTTTTGGGGGAAAAGTCTATTACCCATAAATTTGAAGTCTAATACCAACTAAAAGGTATTGGATATGAACATGCTTAGAAATATAAGGCTAATACTCATTTAAAATGGGGCTCGTGAAGTCAGGACCAATTTGTCCGAAAATCCAAGGTTAACACCCCCTCCAAAAACCAAGTTCAATCATTTTTGGGGGAAAAGTCTATTACCCATAAATTTGAAGTCTAATACGAACTAAAAGGTATTGGATATGAACAAGGTTAGAAATCTAAGGCTAATAATCATTTAAAATGGGGCTCGTGAAGTCAGGACCAATTTGTCCGAAAATCCAAGGCTAACACCCCCTCCAAAAACCGAGTTCTATCATTTTGCGGGGAAAAGTCTATTACCTATAAATTTGAAGTCTAATACGAACTAAAAGGTATTGGATATGAACAAGGTTAGAAATTTAAGGCTAATAATCATTTAAAATGGGGCTCGTGAAGTCAGGACCAATTTGTCCGAAAATCCAAGGCTAACACCCCCTCCAAAAACCAAGTTCAATCATTTTGGGGGGAAAACTCTATTACCCATAAATTTGAAGTCTAATACCAACTAAAAGGGATTGGATATGAACAAGGTTATAAATCTAAGGCTAATACTCATTTAAAATGGGGGCTCGTCGAGTCGGGACCAATTTGTCACGAAAATCCAAGGCTAACACCCCCTCCAAAAACCAAGTTCTATAATTTTGGGGGGAAAAGTCGATTACCCATAAATTTGAAGTCTAATACCAACTAAAAGGTATTGGATATGAACATGCTTAGAAATATAAGGCTAATACTCATTTAAAATGGGGCTCGTGAAGTCAGGACCAATTTGTCCGAAAATCCAAGGCTAACACCCCCTCAAAAAACCAAGTTCAATCTTTTTGGGGGAAAAGTCTATTACCTATAAATTTGAAGTCTAATACGAACTAAAAGGTATTGGATATGAACAAGGTTAGAAATTTAAGGCTAATAATCATTTAAAATGGGGCTCGTGAAGTCGGGACCAATTTGTCCAGAAAATCCAAGGCTAACACCCCCTCCAAAAAACCAAGTTCTATCATTTTGGGAGGAAAAGTATTTTACCCATGAATTTGAAGTCTAATACCAACTAAAAGGGATTGGATATGAACAAGGTTAGAAATCTAACACTAATACTCATTTAAAATGGGGCTCGTCAAGTCAGGACCAATTTGTCCGAAAATCCAAGGCTAACACCCCCTCCAAAAACCAAGTTCAATCATTTTTGGGGGAAAAGTCTATTAACCATAAATTTGAAGTCTAATACCAACTAAAAGGGATTGGATATGAACAAGGTTAGAAATCTAAGACTAATACTCATTTAAAATGGGGCTCGTCGAATCAGGACCAATTTGTCCGAAAATCCAAGGCTAAAACCCCCTCCAAAAACCAAGTTCTATCATTTTGGGGGGAAAAGTCTTTTACCCATAAATTTGAAGTCTAATACCAACTAAAAAGGATTGGATATGAATAAGGTTAGAAATGTAAGGCTAATATATCCAAGGCTAACACCCCCTCCAAAAACCAAGTTCAATCATTTTTTAGGGGGAAAAGTCTATTACCCATAAATTTGAAGTCTAATACCAACTAAAAGGGATTGGATATGTACAAGGTTAGAAATCTAAGGCTAATACTCATTTAAAATGGGGCTCGTCGTGTCAGGACCAATTTGTCCGAAAATCCAAGGCTAACACCCCCTCCAAAAACCAAGTTCTATCATTTTGGGGGGAAAACACTATTACCCATAAATTTGAAGTCTAATACCAACTAAAAGGGATTGGATATGAACAAGGTTATAAATCTAAGGCTAATACTCATATAAAATCGGGCTCGTCGAGTCAGGACCAATTTGTCACGAAAATCCAAGGCTAACACCCCCTCCAAAAACCAAGTTCTATCATTTTTGGGGGGAAAAGTCTATTACCCATAAATTTGAAGTCTAATACCAACTAAAAGGTATTGGATATGAACATGCTTAGAAATATAAGGCTAATACTCATTTAAAATGGGGCTCGTGAAGTCGGGGACCAATTTGTCAGAAAATCCAAGGCTAACACCCCCCTCCAAAAACCAAGTTCAATCATTTTTTGGGGGGAAAAGTCTATTACCCATAAATTTGAAGTCTAATACGAACTAAAAGGTATTGGATATGAACAAGGTTAGAAATCTAAGGCTAATAATCATTTAAAATGGGGCTCGTGAAGTCGGGGACCAATTTGTCAGAAAATCCAAGGCTAACACCCCCTCCAAAAACCAAGTTCTATCATTTTGGGGGGAAAAGTCTATTACCCATAAATTTGAAGTCTAATACCAACTAAAAGGGATTGGATATGAACAAAGTTATAAATCTAAGGCTAATACTCATTTAAAATGGGGCTCGTCGAGTCAGGACCAATTTGTCCGAAAATCCAAGGCTAACACCCCCTCCAAAAACCAAGTTCTATCATTTTGGGGGAAAAGTCTTTTACCCATAAATTTGAAGTCTAATACCAACTAAAAGGGATTGGATATGAACAAGGTTAGAAATCTAAGACTAATACTCATTTAAAATGGGGCTTGTCGAGTCAGGACCAACTTGTCAGAAAATCCAAGGCTAACACCCCCTCCAAAAAACCAAGTTCTATCATTTTGGGGGGAAAAGTCTATTACCCATAAATTTGAAGTCTAATACCAACTAAAAGGTATTGGATATGAACAAGGTTATAAATCTAAGTCTAATAATCATTTAAAATGGGTCTCGTGAAGTCAGGACCAATTTGTCCGAAAATCCAAGGCTAACACCCCCTCCAAAAACCAAGTTCAATCATATTTGGGGGAAAAGTCTATTACCCATAATTTTGAAGTCTAATACGAACTAAAAGGTATTGGATATGAACAAGGTTAGAAATCTAAGGCTAATAATCATTTAAAATGGGGCTCGTGAAGTCAAGACCAATTTGTCCGAAAATCCAAGGCTAACACCCCCTCCAAAAACCAAGTTCTATCATTTTGGGGGGAAAAGTCTTTTACCCATAAATTTGAAGTCTAATACCAACTAAAAAGGATTGGATATGAATAAGGTTAGAAATGTAAGGCTAATATATCCAAGGCTAACACCCCCTCCAAAAACCAAGTTCAATCATTTTTGGGGGAAAAGTCTATTACCCATAAATTTGAAGTCTAATACCAACTAAAAGGGATTGGATATGAACAAGGTTAGAAATCTAAGACTAATACTCATTTAAAATGGGGCTCGTCGAGTCAGGACCAATTTGTCCGAAAATCCAAGGCTAACTCCCCCTCCAAAAACCAAGTTCAATCATGTTTGGGGGAAAAGTCTATTACCCATAAATTTGAAGTCTAATACCAACTAAAAGGTATTGGATATGAACAAGGTTATAAATCTAAGGCTAATAATCATTTAAAATGGGGCTCGTCGAGTCAGGACCAATTTGTCCGAAAATCCAAGGCTAACACCCCCTCTAAAAACCAAGTTCAATCATTTTTGGGGGAAAAGTCTATTACCCATAAATTTGAAGTCTAATACAAACTAAAAGGGATTGGATATGAACAAGGTTAGAAATCTAAGGCTAATACTCATTTAAAATGGGGCTCGTCGAGTCAGGACCAATTTGTCCAAAAATCCAAGGCTAACTCCCCCTCCAAAAACCAAGTTCAATCATGTTTGGGGGGGAAAAGTCTATTACCCATAAATTTGAAGTCTAATACCAACTAAAAGGTATTGGATATGAACAAGGTTAGAAATCTAAGACTAATAATCATTTAAAATGGGGCTCGTCGAGTCAGGACCAATTTGTCCGAAAATCCAAGGCTAACACCCCCTCCAAAAACCAAGTTCTATCATTTTTGGGGGGGAAAAGTCTATTACCCATAAATTTGAAGTCTAATACCAACTAAAAGGTATTGGATATGAACAAGGTTATAAATCTAAGGCTAATAATCATTTAAAATGGGGCTCATGAAGTCGGGACCAATTTGTCAGAAAATCCAAGGCTAACAACCCCCTCCAAAAACCAAGTTCAATCATTTTTTGGGGGAAAAGTCTATTACCCATAAATTTGAAGTCTAATACAAACTAAAAGGGATTGGATATGAACAAGGTTATAAATCTAAGGCTAATACTCATTTAAAATGGGGCTCGTCGAGTCGGGACCAATTTGTCAGAAAATCCAAGGCTAACACCCCCTCCAAAAACCAAGTTCAATCATTTTTTGGGGGAAAAGTCTATTACCCATAAATTTGAAGTCTAATACCAACTAAAAGGAATTGGATATGAACAAGGTTAGAAATCTAAGGCTAATAATCATTTAAAATGGGGCTCGTGAAGTCGGGACCAATTTGTCAGAAAATCCAAGGCTAACACCCCCCTCCAAAAACCAAGTTCTATCATTTTTGGGGGGGAAAAGTCTATTACCCATAAATTTTAAGTCTAATACCAACTAAAAGGGATTGGATATGAACAAGGTTAGAAATCGAAGACTAATACTCATTTAAAATGGGGCTCGTCGAGTCGGGACCAATTTGTCCGAAAATCCAAGGCTAACACCCCCTCCAAAAACCAAGTTCTATCATTTTTAGGGGGAAAAGTCTATTACCCATAAATTTGAAGTCTAATACCAACGAAAAGGTATTGGATATGAACAAGGTTAGAAATCTAAGGCTAATACTCATTTAAAATGGGGCTCGTGAAGTCAGGGACCAATTTGTCCAGAAAATCCAAGGCTAACACCCCCTCCAAAAACCAAGTTCAATCATTTTTGTGGGGAAAAGTCTATTAACCCATAAATTTGAAGTCTAATACCAACTAAAAGGGATTGGATATGAACAAAGGTTAGAAATCTAAGGCTAATACTCATTTAAAATGGGGCTCGTCGAATCGGGACCAATTTGTCAGAAAATCCAAGGCTAACACCCCCTCCAAAAAACCAAGTTCAATCATTTTTGGGGGGAAAAGTCTATTACCCATAAATTTGAAGTCTAATACCAACTAAAAGGGATTGGATATGAACAAGGTTAGAAATCTAAGGCTAATACTCATTTAAAATGGGGCTCGTCGAGTCGGGACCAATTTGTCCGAAAATCCAAGGCTAACACCCCCTCCAAAAACCAAGTTCTATCATTTTTGGGGGGAAAAGTCTATTACCCATAAATTTGAAGTCTAATACCAACTAAAAGGGATTGGATATGAACAAGGTTAGAAATGTAAGGCTAATATATCCAAGGCTAACACCCCCTCCAAAAAACCAAGTTCAATCATTTTTTGGGGGAAAAGTCTATTACCCATAAATTTGAAGTCTAATACCAACTAAAAGGGATTGGATATGAACAAGGTTAGAAATCTAAGGCTAATACTCATTTAAAATGGGGCTCGTCGTAGTCGGGACCAATTTGTCCGAAAATCCAAGGCTAACACCCCCTCCAAAAACCAAGTTCTATCATTTTTGGGGGGGAAAAGTCTATTACCCATAAATTTGAAGTCTAATACCAACTAAAAGGGATTGGATATGAACAAGGTTAGAAATCTAAGGCTAATACTCATTTAAAATGGGGCTCGTCGAGTCGGGACCAATTTGTCCGAAAATCCAAGGCTAACACCCCCTCCAAAAACCAAGTTCTATCATTTTTGGGGGGGAAAAGTCTATTACCCATAAATTTGAAGTCTAATACCAACTAAAAGGGATTGGATATGAACAAGGTTATAAATCTAAGGCTAATACTCATTTAAAATGGGGGCTCGTCGAAGTCGGGACCAATTTGTCAGAAAATCCAAGGCTAACACCCCCTCCAAAAAACCAAGTTCTATCATTTTTGGGGGAAAAGTCTATTACCCATAAATTTGAAGTCTAATACCAACTAAAAGGGATTGGATATGAACAAGGTTAGAAATCTAAGGCTAATACTCATTTAAAATGGGGCTTGTCGAGTCGGGACCAACTTTGTCAGAAAATCCAAGGCTAACACCCCCTCCAAAAACCCAAGTTCTATCATTTTTGGGGGGAAAAGTCTATTACCCATAAATTTGAAGTCTAATACCAACTAAAAGGGTATTGGATATGAACAAGGTTATAAATCTAAGGCTAATAATCATTTAAAATGGGGCTCGTGAAGTCGGGACCAATTTGTCCCAGAAAATCCAAGGCTAACACCCCCTCCAAAAACCAAGTTCAATCATTTTTGGGGGGAAAAGTCTATTACCCATAAATTTGAAGTCTAATACCAAACTAAAAGGGATTGGATATGAACAAGGTTAGAAATCTAAGGCTAATACTCATTTAAAATGGGGCTCGTCGATGTCGGGACCAATTTGTCCGAAAATCCAAGGCTAACACCCCCTCCAAAAAACCAAGTTCTATCATTTTTGGGGGGAAAAGTCTATTACCCATAAATTTGAAGTCTAATACCAACTAAAAGGGATTGGATATGAACAAGGTTAGAAATCTAAGGCTAATACTCATTTAAAATGGGGCTCGTCGTAGTCGGGGACCAATTTGTCCAGAAAATCCAAGGCTAACACCCCCTCCAAAAACCAAGTTCAATCATTTTTGGGGGGAAAAGTCTATTACCCATAAATTTGAAGTCTAATACCAACTAAAAGGTATTGGATATGAACAAGGTTAGAAATCTAAGACTAATACTCATTTAAAATGGGGCTCGTCGAGTCGGGACCAATTTGTCCAGAAAATCCAAGGCTAACTCCCCCTCCAAAAACCAAGTTCAATCATGTTTTGGGGGGAAAAGTCTATTACCCATAAATTTGAAGTCTAATACCAACTAAAAGGTATTGGATATGAACAAGGTTAGTAAATCTAAGGCTAATAATCATTTAAAATGGGGGCTCGTCGAGTCGGGACCAATTTGTCCGAAAATCCAAGGCTAACACCCCCTCTAAAAACCAAGTTCGATCATTTTTTGGGGGAAAAGTCTATTACCCATAAATTTGAAGTCTAATACCAACTAAAAGGGATTGGATATGAACAAGGTTAGAAATCTAAGGCTAATACTCATTTAAAATGGGGCTCGTCGAGTCGGGGACCAATTTGTCCAAAAAATCCAAGGCTAACTCCCCCTCCAAAAACCAAGTTCAATCATGTTTTGGGGGGAAAAGTCTATTACCCATAAATTTGAAGTCTAATACCAACTAAAAGGTATTGGATATGAACAAGGTTAGAAATCTAAGACTAATACTCATTTAAAATGGGGCTCGTCGAATCGGGACCAATTTGTCAGAAAATCCAAGGCTAACACCCCCTCCAAAAACCAAGTTCTATCATTTTTGGGGGGGAAAAGTCTATTACCCATAAATTTGAAGTCTAATACCAACTAAAAGGTATTGGATATGAACAAGGTTATAAATCTAAGGCTAATAATCATTTAAAATGGGGCTCATGAAGTCAGGACCAATTTGTCCGAAAATCCAAGGCTAACACCCCCTCCAAAAACCAAGTTCGATCATTTTTGGGGGGGAAAAGTCTATTACCCATAAATTTGAAGTCTAATACCAACTAAAAGGGATTGGATATGAACAAGGTTAGAAATCTAAGGCTAATACTCATTTAAAATGGGGCTCGTCAGTCGGGACCAATTTGTCAGAAAATCCAAGGCTAACACCCCCTCCAAAAACCAAGTTCAATCATTTTTGGGGGGAAAAGTCTATTACCCATAAATTTGAAGTCTAATACCAACTAAAAGGGATTGGATATGAACAAGGTTAGAAATCTAAGGCTAATAATCATTTAAAATGGGGCTCGTGAAGTCGGGACCAATTTGTCCAAAAAATCCAAGGCTAACACCCCCTCCAAAAACCAAGTTCTATCATTTTTGGGGGGAAAAGTCTATTACCCATAAATTTTAAGTCTAATACCAACTAAAAGGGATTGGATATGAACAAGGTTAGAAATCGAAGACTAATACTCATTTAAAATGGGGCTCGTCGAGTCGGGGACCAATTTGTCAGAAAATCCAAGGCTAACACCCCCTCCAAAAACCAAGTTCTATCATTTTTAGGGGGAAAAGTCTATTACCCATAAATTTGAAGTCTAATACCAACTAAAAGGTATTGGATATGAACAAGGTTAGAAATCTAAGGCTAATACTCATTTAAAATGGGGCTCGTGAAGTCAGGACCAATTTGTCCGAAAATCCAAGGCTAACACCCCCTCCAAAAACCAAGTTCAATCATTTTTGTGGGAAAAGTCTATTAACCATAAATTTGAAGTCTAATACCAACTAAAAGGGATTGGATATGAACAAGATTAGAAATCTAAGACTAATACTCATTTAAAATGGGGCTCGTTGAATCGGGACCAATTTGTCAGAAAATCCAAGGCTAACACCCCCTCCAAAAAACCAAGTTCAATCATTTTTTGGGGGAAAAGTCTATTACCCATAAATTTGAAGTCTAATACGAACTAAAAGGGATTGGATATGAACAAGGTTAGAAATCTAAGGCTAATACTCATTTAAAAATGGGGCTCGTCGAGTCGGGACCAATTTGTCCAGAAAATCCAAGGCTAACTCCCCCTCCAAAAACCAAGTTCAATCATGTTTTGGGGGGAAAAGTCTATTACCCATAAATTTGAAGTCTAATACCAACTAAAAGGTATTGGATATGAACAAGGTTATAAATCTAAGGCTAATAATCATTTAAAATGGGGCTCGTCGAGTCGGGACCAATTTGTCCCAGAAAATCCAAGGCTAACACCCCCTCTAAAAACCAAGTTCAATCATTTTTGGGGGGAAAAGTCTATTACCCATAAATTTGAAGTCTAATACCAACTAAAAGGGATTGGATATGAACAAGGTTAGAAATCTAAGGCTAATACTCATATAAAATGGGGCTCGTCGTAGTCGGGACCAATTTGTCAGAAAATCCAAGGCTAACACCCCCTTCCAAAAAACCAAGTTCAATCATGTTTTGGGGGAAAAAGTCTATTACCCATAAATTTGAAGTCTAATACCAACTAAAAGGTATTGGATATGAACAAGGTTAGAAATCTAAGACTAATCTCATTTAAAATGGGGCTCGTCGAATCAGGACCAATTTGTCCGAAAATCCAAGGCTAACACCCCCTCCAAAAACCAAGTTCTATCATTTTGGGTGGTAAGTCTGTTACCCATAAATTTGAAGTCTAATACCAACTAAAAGGTATTGGATATGAAGAAGGTTATAAATCTAAGGCTAATAATCATTTAAAATGGGGCTCATGAAGTCGGGACCAATTTGTCAGAAAATCCAAGGCTAACACCCCCTCCAAAAAACCAAGTTCAATCATTTTTGTGGGGAAAAGTCTATTACCCATAAATTTGAAGTCTAATACCAACTAAAAGGGATTGGATATGAACAAGGTTAGAAATCTAAGGCTAATACTCATTTAAAATGGGGCTCGTCGAGTCGGGACCAATTTGTCCGAAAATCCAAGGCTAACACCCCCTCCAAAAACCAAGTTCAATCATTTTTTGGGGGGAAAAGTCTATTACCCATAAATTTGAAGTCTAATACCAACTAAAAGGGATTGGATATGAACAAGGTTAGAAATCTAAGGCTAATACTCATTTAAAATGGGGCTCGTCGAGTCGGGACCAATTTGTCCCGAAAAATCCAAGGCTAACACCCCCTCCAAAAACCAAGTTCAATCATTTTTTGGGGGAAAAGTCTATTACCCATAAATTTGAAGTCTAATACCAACTAAAAGGGATTGGATATGAACAAGGTTAGAAATCTAAGACTAATACTCATTTAAAAATGGGGCTCGTCGAATCGGGGACCAATTTGTCCAGAAAATCCAAGGCTAACACCCCGCTCCAAAAACCAAGTTCTATCATTTTTGGGGGAAAAGTCTATTTACCCATAAATTTGAAGTCTAATACCAACTAAAAGGGATTGGATATGAACAAGGTTAGAAATGTAAAGCTAATATATCCAAGGCTAACACCCCCTCCAAAAACCAAGTTCAATCATTTTTTGGGGGGAAAAGTCTATTACCCATAAATTTGAAGTCTAATACCAACTAAAAGGGATTGGATATGAACAAGGTTAGAAATCTAAGGCTAATACTCATTTAAAATGGGGCTCGTCGATGTCGGGACCAAATTTGTCCGAAAATCCAAGGCTAACACCCCCTCCAAAAAACCAAGTTCTATCATTTTTGGGGGAAAAGTCTATTACCCATAAATTTGAAGTCTAATACCAACTAAAAGGGATTGGATATGAACAAGGTTATAAATCTAAGGCTAATACTCATTTAAAATGGGGCTCGTCGAGTCGGGACCAATTTGTCCGAAAATCCAAGGCTAACACCCCCTCCAAAAACCAAGTTCTATCATTTTTGGGGGGAAAAGTCTATTACCCATAAATTTGAAGTCTAATACCAACTAAAAGGGATTGGATATGAACAAGGTTAGAAATCTAAGGCTAATACTCATTTAAAATGGGGCTCGTCGAGTCGGGACCAATTTGTCCGAAAAATCCAAGGCTAACACCCCCTCCAAAAACCAAGTTCAATCATTTTTGGGGGAAAAGTCTATTACCCATAAATTTGAAGTCTAATACCAACTAAAAGGGATTGGATATGAACAAGGTTAGAAATCTAAGGCTAATACTCATTTAAAATGGGGCTCGTCGAGTCGGGGACCAATTTGTCCGAAAATCCAAGGCTAACACCCCCTCCAAAAACCAAGTTCTATCATTTTTGGGGGAAAAGTCTATTACCCATAAATTTGAAGTCTAATACCAACTAAAAGGGATTGGATATGAACAAGGTTAGAAATCTAAGGCTAATACTCATTTAAAATGGGGCTCGTCGAGTCAGGACCAATTTGTCCGAAAATCCAAGGCTAACACCCCCTCCAAAAACCAAGTTCAATCATGTTTTGGGGGGAAAAGTCTATTACCCATAAATTTGAAGTCTAATACCAACTAAAAGGTATTGGATATGAACAAGGTTATAAATCTAAGGCTAATAATCATTTAAAATGGGGCTCGTCGAGTCAGGACCAATTTGTCCGAAAATCCAAGGCTAACACCCCCTCCAAAAACCAAGTTCGATCATTTTTGGGGGAAAAGTCTATTACCCATAAATTTGAAGTCTAATACCAACTAAAAGGGATTGGATATGAACAAGGTTAGAAATCTAAGGCTAATACTCATTTAAAATGGGGCTCGTCGAGTCGGGACCAATTTGTCCGAAAAATCCAAGGCTAACACCCCCTCCAAAAACCAAGTTCAATCATGTTTTGGGGGGAAAAGTATATTACCCATAAATTTGAAGTCTAATACCAACTAAAAGGTATTGGATATGAACAAGGTTAGAAATCTAAGACTAATACTCATTTAAAATGGGGCTCGTCGAATCAGGACCAATTTGTCCGAAAATCCAAGGCTAACACCCCCTCCAAAAACCAAGTTCTATCATTTTGGGGGGAAAAGTCTATTACCCATAAATTTGAAGTCTAATACCAACTAAAAGGTATTGGATATGAACAAGGTTATAAATCTAAGGCTAATAATCATTTAAAATGGGGCTCATGAAGTCAGGACCAATTTGTCCGAAAATCCAAGGCTAACACCCCCTCCAAAAACCAAGTTCGATCATTTTTGGGGGAAAAGTCTATTACCCATAAATTTGAAGTCTAATACCAACTAAAAGGGATTGGATATGAACAAGGTTAGAAATCTAAGGCTAATACTCATTTAAAATGGGGCTCGTCGAGTCAGGACCAATTTGTCCGAAAATCCAAGGCTAACACCCCCTCCAAAAACCAAGTTCAATCATTTTTTGGGGGAAAAGTCTATTACCCATAAATTTGAAGTCTAATACCAACTAAAAGGGATTGGATATGAACAAGGTTAGAAATCTAAGGCTAATACTCATTTAAAATGGGGCTCGTGAAGTCGGGACCAATTTGTCCGAAAAATCCAAGGCTAACACCCCCTCCAAAAACCAAGTTCTATCATTTTTGGGGGGGAAAAGTCTATTACCCATAAATTTGAAGTCTAATACCAACTAAAAGGGATTGGATATGAACAAGGTTAGAAATCTAAGGCTAATACTCATTTAAAATGGGGCTCGTCGAGTCGGGACCAATTTGTCCGAAAAATCCAAGGCTAACACCCCCTCCAAAAACCAAGTTCTATCATTTTTGGGGGAAAAGTCTATTACCCATAAATTTGAAGTCTAATACCAACTAAAAGGGATTGGATATGAACAAGGTTAGAAATCTAAGACTAATACTCATTTAAAATGGGGCTCGTCGAATCGGGACCAATTTGTCCGAAAAATCCAAGGCTAACACCCCCTCCAAAAACCAAGTTCTATCATTTTTGGGGGGAAAAGTCTATTACCCATAAATTTGAAGTCTAATACCAACTAAAAGGTATTGGATATGAACAAGGTTATAAATCTAAGGCTAATAATCATTTAAAATGGGGCTCGTGAAGTCAGGACCAATTTGTCCGAAAATCCAAGGCTAACACCCCCTCCAAAAACCAAGTTCTATCATTTTGGGGGGAAAAGTCTATTACCCATAAATTTGAAGTCTAATACCAACTAAAAGGGATTGGATATGAACAAGGTTAGAAATCTAAGACTAATACTCATTTAAAATGGGGCTCGTCGAGTCGGGACCAATTTGTCCGAAAAATCCAAGGCTAACACCCCCTCCAAAAACCAAGTTCTATCATTTTTGGGGGAAAAGTCTATTACCCATAAATTTGAAGTCTAATACCAACTAAAAGGGATTGGATATGAACAAGGTTAGAAATCTAAGACTAATACTCATTTAAAATGGGGCTTGTCGAGTCGGGACCAATTTGTCCGAAAATCCAAGGCTAACACACCCTCCAAAAACCAAGTTCTATCATTTTTGGGGGAAAAGTCTATTACCCATAAATTTGAAGTCTAATACCAACTAAAAGGGATTGGATATGAACAAGGTTACAAATCTAAGGCTAATAATCATTTAAAATGGGGCTTTATGAAGTCGGGACCAATTTGTCCGAAAATCCAAGGCTAACACCCCCTCCAAAAACCAAGTTCTATCATTTTTGGGGGAAAAGTCTATTACCCATAAATTTGAAGTCTAATACCAACTAAAAGGTATTGGATATGAACAAGGTTATAAATCTAAGGCTAATAATCATTTAAAATGGGGCTCGTGAAGTCGGGACCAATTTGTCCGAAAATCCAAGGCTAACACCCCCTCCAAAAACCAAGTTCTATCATTTTTGGGGGAAAAGTCTATTTACCCATAAATTTGAAGTCTAATACCAACTAAAAGGGATTGGATATGAACAAGGTTAGAAATCTAAGACTAATACTCATTTAAAATGGGGCTCGTCGAGTCGGGACCAATTTGTCCGAAAAATCCAAGGCTAACACCCCCTCCAAAAACCAAGTTCTATCATTTTTGGGGGGAAAAGTCTATTACCCATAAATTTGAAGTCTAATACCAACTAAAAGGGATTGGATATGAACAAGGTTATAAATCTAAGGCTAATACTCATTTAAAATGGGGCTCGTCGAAGTCGGGACCAATTTGTCCGAAAATCCAAGGCTAACACCCCCTCCAAAAAACAAAGTTCTATCATTTTTGGGGGAAAAGTCTATTACCCATAAATTTGAAGTCTAATACCAACTAAAAGGGTATTGGATATGAACAAGGTTATAAATCTAAGGCTAATAATCATTTAAAATGGGGCTCGTGAAGTCGGGACCAATTTGTCCGAAAATCCAAGGCTAACACCCCTCCAAAAACCAAGTTCTATCATTTTTGGGGGAAAAGTCTTTTACCCATAAATTTGAAGTCTAATACCAACTAAAAGGGATTGGATATGAACAAGGTTAGAAATCTAAGACTAATACTCATTTAAAATGGGGCTCGTCGAGTCGGGACCAATTTGTCCGAAAATCCAAGGCTAACACCCCCTCCAAAAACCAAGTTCTATCATTTTTGGGGGAAAAGTCTATTACCCATAAATTTGAAGTCTAATACCAACTAAAAGGGATTGGATATGAACAAGGTTATAAATCTAAGACTAATACTCACTTTAAAATGGGGCTTGTCGAGTCGGGACCAACTTTGTCCGAAAAATCCAAGGCTAACACACCCTCCAAAAACCAAGTTCTATCATTTTTGGGGGGAAAAGTCTATTACCCATAAATTTGAAGTCTAATACCAACTAAAAGGGTATTGGATATGAACAAGGTTATAAATCTAAGGCTAATAATCATTTAAAATGGGGCTCGTCGAAGTCAGGGACCAATTTGTCCGAAAATCCAAGGGCTAACACCCCCTCCAAAAACCAAGTTCAATCATTTTTGGGGGAAAAGTCTATTACCCATAAATTTGAAGTCTAATACCAACTAAAAGGGATTGGATATGAACAAGGATAGAAATCTAAGACTAATACTCATTTCAAAATGGGGCTCGTCGAGTCGGGACCAATTTGTCCGAAAATCCAAGCCTAACACCCCCTCCAAAAACCAAAGTTCTATCATTTTTGGGGGGAAAAGTCTATTACCCATAAATTTGAAGTCTAATACCAACTAAAAGGGATTGGATATGAACAAGGTTAGAAATCTAAGACTAATACTCATTTAAAATGGGGCTCGTCGAGTCAGGACCAATTTGTCCGAAAATCCAAGGCAAACACCCCCTCCAAAAACCAAGTTCTATCAATTTGGGGGGAAAAGTCTATTACCCATAAATTTGAAGTCTAATACCAACTAAAAGGGATTGGATATGAACAAGGTTATAAATCTAAGGCTAATACTCATTTAAAATGGGGCTCATCGAGTCGAGACCAACTTGTCCGAAAAATTCAAGGCTAACACCCCCTCCAAAAACCAAGTTCAATCATTTTTGGGGGAAAAGTCTATTACCCATAAATTTGAAGTCTAATACCAACTAAAAGGTATTGGATATGAACAAGGTTATAAATCTAAGGCTAATAATCATTTAAAATAGGGCTCGTGAAGTCAGGACGAATTTGTCCGAAAATCCAAGGCTAACACCCCGTCCAAAAACCAAGTTCAATCATTTTTGGGGGAAAAGTCTATTACCCATAAATTTGAAGTCTAATACCAACTAAAAGGGATTGGATATGAACAAGGTTAGAAATCTAAGGCTAATACTCATTTAAAATGGGGCTCGTCGATGTCGGGACCAATTTGTCCGAAAATCCAAGGCTAACACCCCCTCCAAAAACCAAGTTCTATCATTTTTGGGGGGAAAAGTCTATTACCCATAAATTTGAAGTCTAATACCAACTAAAAGGTATTGGATATGAACAAGGTTATAAATCTAAGGCTAATAATCATTTAAAATGGGGCTCGTGAAGTCAGGACCAATTTGTCCGAAAATCCAAGGCTAACACCCCCTCCAAAAACCAAGTTCTATCATTTTGGGGGGAAAAGTCTATTTACCCATAAATTTGAAGTCTAATACCAACTAAAAGGGATTGGATATGAACAAGGTTAGAAATCTAAGACTAATACTCATTTAAAATGGGGCTCGTCGAGTCAGGACCAATTTGTCCGAAAATCCAAGGCTAACACCCCCTCCAAAAACCAAGTTCTATCATTTTGGGGGAAAAGTCTATTACCCATAAATTTGAAGTCTAATACCAACTAAAAGGGATTGGATATGAACAAGGTTACAAATATAAGGCTAATAATCATTTAAAATGGGGCTTTTGAAGTCAGGACCAATTTGTCCGAAAATCCAAGGCTAACACCCCCTCCAAAAACAAAGTTCTATCATTTTGGGGGGAAAAGTCTATTACCCATAAATTTGAAGTCTAATACCAACTAAAAGGGATTGGATATGAACAAGGTTACAAATATAAGGCTAATAATCATTTAAAATGGGGCTTTTGAAGTCAGGACCAATTTGTCCGAAAATCCAAGGCTAACACCCCCTCCAAAAACCAAGTTCTATCATTTTAGGGGAAAAGTCTTTTACCCATAAATTTGAAGTCTAATACAAACTAAAAGGGATTGGATATGAACAAGGTTAGAAATCTAAGACTAATACTCACTTAAAATGGGGCTTGTCGAGTCAGGACCAACTTGTCCGAAAATCCAAGGCTAACACCCCCTCCAAAAACCAAGTTCAATCATTTTTGGGGGAAAAGTCTATTACCCATAAATTTGAAGTCTAATACCAACTAAAAGGGATTGGATATGAACAAGGTTAGAAATCTAAGACTAATACTCATTTAAAATGGGGCTCGTCGAGTCAGGACCAATTTGTCCGAAAATCCAAGGCAAACACCCCCTCCAAAAACCAAGTTCTATCAATTTGGGGGGAAAAGTCTATTACCCATAAATTTGAAGTCTAATACCAACTAAAAGGGATTGGATATGAACAAGGTTATAAATCTAAGGCTAATACTCATTAAAATGGGGGCTCATCGAGTCGGGACCAACTTGTCCGAAAAATTCAAGGCTAACACCCCCTCCAAAAAACCAAGTTCAATCATTTTTTGGGGGAAAAGTCTATTACCCATAAATTTGAAGTCTAATACCAACTAAAAGGTATTGGATATGAACAAGGTTATAAATCTAAGGCTAATAATCATTTAAAATAGGGCTCGTGAAGTCAGGACGAATTTGTCCGAAAATCCAAGGCTAACACCCCGTCCAAACACCAAGTTCAATCATTTTTGGGGGAAAAGTCTATTACCCATAAATTTGAAGTCTAATACCAACTAAAAGGGATTGGATATGAACAAGGTTAGAAATCTAAGGCTAATACTCATTTAAAATGGGGCTCGTCGTGTCAGGACCAATTTGTCCGAAAATCCAAGGCTAACACCCCCTCCAAAAAACCAAGTTCTATCATTTTTGGGGGGAAAAGTCTATTACCCATAAATTTGAAGTCTAATACCAACTAAAAGGGATTGGATATGAACAAGGTTACAAATATAAGGCTAATAATCATTTAAAATGGGGCTTTTGAAGTCAGGACCAATTTGTCCGAAAATCCAAGGCTAACACCCCCTCCAAAAAACAAAGTTCTATCATTTTTGGGGGGAAAAGTCTATTACCCATAAATTTGAAGTCTAATACCAACTAAAAGGTATTGGATATGAACAAGGTTATAAATCTAAGGCTAATAATCATTTAAAATGGGGCTCGTGAAGTCAGGACCAATTTGTCCGAAAATCCAAGGCTAACACCCCCTCCAAAAACCAAGTTCTATCATTTTGGGGGAAAAGTCTTTTACCCATAAATTTGAAGTCTAATACCAACTAAAAGGGATTGGATATGAACAAGGTTAGAAATCTAAGACTAATACTCATTTAAAATGGGGCTCGTCGAGTCAGGACCAATTTGTCCGAAAATCCAAGGCTAACACCCCCTCCAAAAACCAAGTTCTATCATTTTGGGGGAAAAGTCTTTTACCCATAAATTTGAAGTCTAATACCAACTAAAAGGGATTGGATATGAACAAGGTTATAAATCTAAGACTAATACTCACTTAAAATGGGGCTTGTCGAGTCAGGACCAACTTGTCCGAAAATCCAAGGCTAACACACCCTCCAAAAACCAAGTTCTATCATTTTGGGGGGAAAAGTCTATTACCCATAAATTTGAAGTCTAATACCAACTAAAAGGTATTGGATATGAACAAGGTTATAAATCTAAGGCTAATAATCATTTAAAATGGGGCTCGTGAAGTCAGGACCAATTTGTCAGAAAATCCAAGGGTAACACCCCCTCCAAAAACCAAGTTCAATCATTTTTGGGGGAAAAGTCTATTACCCATAAATTTGAAGTCTAATACCAACTAAAAGGGATTGGATATGAACAAGGATAGAAATCTAAGACTAATACTCATTCAAAATGGGGCTCGTCGAGTCAGGACCAATTTGTCCGAAAATCCAAGCCTAACACCCCCTCCAAAAACAAAGTTCTATCATTTTGGGGGGAAAAGTCTTTTACCCATATATTTGAAGTCTAATACCAACTAAAAGGGATTGGATATGAACAAGGTTAGAAATCTAAGACTAATACTCATTTAAAATGGGGCTCGTCGAGTCAGGACCAATTTGTCCGAAAATCCAAGGCAAACACCCCCTCCAAAAACCAAGTTCTATCAATTTGGGGGGAAAAGTCTATTACCCATAAATTTGAAGTCTAATACCAACTAAAAGGGATTGGATATGAACAAGGTTATAAATCTAAGGCTAATACTCATTAAAATGGGGCTCATCGAGTCAGGACCAACTTGTCCGAAAATTCAAGGCTAACACCCCCTCCAAAAACCAAGTTCAATCATTTTTGGGGGAAAAGTCTATTACCCATAAATTTGAAGTCTAATACCAACTAAAAGGTATTGGATATGAACAAGGTTATAAATCTAAGGCTAATAATCATTTAAAATAGGGCTCGTGAAGTCAGGACGAATTTGTCCGAAAATCCAAGGCTAACACCCCGTCCAAAAACCAAGTTCAATCATTTTTGGGGGAAAAGTCTATTACCCATAAATTTGAAGTCTAATACCAACTAAAAGGGATTGGATATGAACAAGGTTAGAAATCTAAGGCTAATACTCATTTAAAATGGGGCTCGTCGTGTCAGGACCAATTTGTCCGAAAATCCAAGGCTAACACCCCCTCCAAAAACCAAGTTCTATCATTTTGGGGGGAAAAGTCTATTACCCATAAATTTGAAGTCTAATACCAACTAAAAGGTATTGGATATGAACAAGGTTATAAATCTAAGGCTAATAATCATTTAAAATGGGGCTCGTGAAGTCAGGACCAATTTGTCCGAAAATCCAAGGCTAACACCCCCTCCAAAAACCAAGTTCTATCATTTTGGGGGAAAAGTCTTTTACCCATAAATTTGAAGTCTAATACCAACTAAAAGGGATTGGATATGAACAAGGTTAGAAATCTAAGACTAATACTCATTTAAAATGGGGCTCGTCGAGTCAGGACCAATTTGTCCGAAAATCCAAGGCTAACACCCCCTCCAAAAACCAAGTTCTATCATTTTGGGGGGAAAAGTCTATTACCCATAAATTTGAAGTCTAATACCAACTAAAAGGGATTGGATATGAACAAGGTTACAAATATAAGGCTAATAATCATTTAAAATGGGGCTTTTGAAGTCAGGACCAATTTGTCCGAAAATCCAAGGCTAACACCCCCTCCAAAAACAAAGTTCTATCATTTTTGGGGGGAAAAGTCTATTACCCATAAATTTGAAGTCTAATACCAACTAAAAGGGATTGGATATGAACAAGGTTACAAATATAAGGCTAATAATCATTTAAAATGGGGCTTTTGAAGTCAGGACCAATTTGTCCGAAAATCCAAGGCTAACACCCCCTCCAAAAACCAAGTTCTATCATTTTAGGGGAAAAGTCTTTTACCCATAAATTTGAAGTCTAATACAAACTAAAAGGGATTGGATATGAACAAGGTTAGAAATCTAAGACTAATACTCACTTTAAAATGGGGCTTGTCGAGTCGAGACCAACTTTGTCCGAAAATCCAAGGCTAACACCCCCTCCAAAAAACCAAGTTCAATCATTTTTGGGGGAAAAGTCTATTACCCATAAATTTGAAGTCTAATACCAACTAAAAGGGATTGGATATGAACAAGGTTAGAAATCTAAGACTAATACTCATTTAAAATGGGGCTCGTCGAGTCGGGACCAATTTGTCCGAAAATCCAAGGCTAAACACCCCTCCAAAAACCAAGTTCTATCAATTTTGGGGGAAAAGTCTATTACCCATAAATTTGAAGTCTAATACCAACTAAAAGGGATTGGATATGAACAAGGTTATAAATCTAAGGCTAATACTCATTTAAAATGGGGCTCATCGAGTCGGGACCAACTTGTCCGAAAAATTCAAGGCTAACACCCCCTCCAAAAACCAAGTTCAATCATTTTTGGGGGGAAAAGTCTATTACCCATAAATTTGAAGTCTAATACCAACTAAAAGGTATTGGATATGAACAAGGTTATAAATCTAAGGCTAATAATCATTTAAAATAGGGGCTCGTGAAGTCGGGACCAATTTGTCCGAAAAATCCAAGGCTAACACCCCCGTCCAAACACCAAGTTCAATCATTTTTGGGGGAAAAGTCTATTACCCATAAATTTGAAGTCTAATACCAACTAAAAGGGATTGGATATGAACAAGGTTAGAAATCTAAGGCTAATACTCATTTAAAATGGGGCTCGTCGTAGTCGGGACCAATTTGTCCGAAAAATCCAAGGCTAACACCCCCTCCAAAAAACCAAGTTCTATCATTTTTGGGGGAAAAGTCTATTACCCATAAATTTGAAGTCTAATACCAACTAAAAGGGATTGGATATGAACAAGGTTACAAATATAAGGCTAATAATCATTTAAAATGGGGCTTTTGAAGTCAGGACCAATTTGTCCGAAAATCCAAGGCTAACACCCCCTCCAAAAACAAAGTTCTATCATTTTTGGGGGGGAAAAGTCTATTACCCATAAATTTGAAGTCTAATACCAACTAAAAGGTATTGGATATGAACAAGGTTATAAATCTAAGGCTAATAATCATTTAAAATGGGGCTCGTGAAGTCAGGACCAATTTGTCCGAAAATCCAAGGCTAACACCCCCTCCAAAAACCAAGTTCTATCATTTTGGGGGGAAAAGTCTTTTACCCATAAATTTGAAGTCTAATACCAACTAAAAGGGATTGGATATGAACAAGGTTAGAAATCTAAGACTAATACTCATTTAAAATGGGGCTCGTCGAGTCAGGACCAATTTGTCCGAAAATCCAAGGCTAACACCCCCTCCAAAAACCAAGTTCTATCATTTTTGGGGGAAAAGTCTTTTACCCATAAATTTGAAGTCTAATACCAACTAAAAGGGATTGGATATGAACAAGGTTATAAATCTAAGACTAATACTCACTTAAAATGGGGCTTGTCGAGTCAGGACCAACTTGTCCGAAAATCCAAGGCTAACACACCCTCCAAAAACCAAGTTCTATCATTTTTGGGGGAAAAGTCTATTACCCATAAATTTGAAGTCTAATACCAACTAAAAGGTATTGGATATGAACAAGGTTATAAATCTAAGGCTAATAATCATTTAAAATGGGGCTCGTGAAGTCAGGACCAATTTGTCAGAAAATCCAAGGGTAACACCCCCTCCAAAAACCAAGTTCAATCATTTTTGGGGGAAAAGTCTATTACCCATAAATTTGAAGTATAATACCAACTAAAAGGGATTGGATATGAACAAGGATAGAAATCTAAGACTAATACTCATTCAAAATGGGGCTCGTCGAGTCAGGACCAATTTGTCCGAAAATCCAAGCCTAACACCCCCTCCAAAAACAAAGTCCTATCATTTTGGGGGGAAAAGTCTTTTACCCATATATTTGAAGTCTAATACCAACTAAAAGGGATTGGATATGAACAAGGTTAGAAATCTAAGACTAATACTCATTTAAAATGGGGCTCGTCGAGTCAGGACCAATTTGTCCGAAAATCCAAGGCAAACACCCCCTCCAAAAACCAAGTTCTATCAATTTGGGGGGAAAAGTCTATTACCCATAAATTTGAAGTCTAATACCAACTAAAAGGGATTGGATATGAACAAGGTTATAAATCTAAGGCTAATACTCATTAAAATGGGGCTCATCGAGTCAGGACCAACTTGTCCGAAAATTCAAGGCTAACACCCCCTCCAAAAACCAAGTTCAATCATTTTTGGGGGAAAAGTCTATTACCCATAAATTTGAAGTCTAATACCAACTAAAAGGTATTGGATATGAACAAGGTTATAAATCTAAGGCTAATAATCATTTAAAATAGGGCTCGTGAAGTCAGGACCAATTTGTCCGAAAATCCAAGGCTAACACCCCGTCCAAAAACCAAGTTCAATCATTTTTGGGGGAAAAGTCTATTACCCATAAATTTGAAGTCTAATACCAACTAAAAGGGATTGGATATGAACAAGGTTAGAAATCTAAGGCTAATACTCATTTAAAATGGGGCTCGTCGTGTCGTGACCAATTTGTCCGAAAATCCAAGGCTAACACCCCCTCCAAAAACCAAGTTCTATCATTTTGGGGGGAAAAGTCTATTACCCATAAATTTGAAGTCTAATACCAACTAAAAGGTATTGGATATGAACAAGGTTATAAATCTAAGGCTAATAATCATTTAAAATGGGGCTCGTGAAGTCGGGGACCAATTTGTCCGAAAATCCAAGGCTAACACCCCCTCCAAAAACCAAGTTCTATCATTTTTGGGGGGAAAAGTCTATTTACCCATAAATTTGAAGTCTAATACCAACTAAAAGGGATTGGATATGAACAAGGTTAGAAATCTAAGACTAATACTCATTTAAAATGGGGCTCGTCGAGTCAGGACCAATTTGTCCGAAAATCCAAGGCTAACACCCCCTCCAAAAACCAAGTTCTATCATTTTGGGGGGAAAAGTCTATTACCCATAAATTTGAAGTCTAATACCAACTAAAAGGGATTGGATATGAACAAGGTTACAAATATAAGGCTAATAATCATTTAAAATGGGGCTTTTGAAGTCAGGACCAATTTGTCCGAAAAATCCAAGGCTAACACCCCCTCCAAAAACAAAGTTCTATCATTTTTGGGGGAAAAGTCTATTACCCATAAATTTGAAGTCTAATACCAACTAAAAGGGATTGGATATGAACAAGGTTACAAATATAAGGCTAATAATCATTTAAAATGGGGCTTTTGAAGTCAGGACCAATTTGTCCGAAAATCCAAGGCTAACACCCCCTCCAAAAACCAAGTTCTATCATTTTTAGGGGGAAAAGTCTATTTACCCATAAATTTGAAGTCTAATACCAAACTAAAAGGGATTGGATATGAACAAGGTTAGAAATCTAAGACTAATACTCATTTAAAATGGGGCTTGTCGAGTCAGGACCAACTTGTCCGAAAATCCAAGGCTAACACCCCCTCCAAAAACCAAGTTCAATCATTTTTGGGGGAAAAGTCTATTACCCATAAATTTGAAGTCTAATACCAACTAAAAGGGATTGGATATGAACAAGGTTAGAAATCTAAGACTAATACTCATTTAAAATGGGGCTCGTCGAGTCAGGACCAATTTGTCCGAAAATCCAAGGCAAACACCCCCTCCAAAAACCAAGTTCTATCAATTTGGGGGGAAAAGTCTATTACCCATAAATTTGAAGTCTAATACCAACTAAAAGGGATTGGATATGAACAAGGTTATAAATCTAAGGCTAATACTCATTAAAATGGGGCTCATCGAGTCAGGACCAACTTGTCCGAAAATTCAAGGCTAACACCCCCTCCAAAAACCAAGTTCAATCATTTTTGGGGGAAAAGTCTATTACCCATAAATTTGAAGTCTAATACCAACTAAAAGGTATTGGATATGAACAAGGTTATAAATCTAAGGCTAATAATCATTTAAAATAGGGCTCGTGAAGTCAGGACGAATTTGTCCGAAAATCCAAGGCTAACACCCCCGTCCAAAAACCAAGTTCAATCATTTTTGGGGGAAAAGTCTATTACCCATAAATTTGAAGTCTAATACCAACTAAAAGGGATTGGATATGAACAAGGTTAGAAATCTAAGGCTAATACTCATTTAAAATGGGGCTCGTCGTGTCAGGACCAATTTGTCCGAAAATCCAAGGCTAACACCCCCTCCAAAAACCAAGTTCTATCATTTTTGGGGGAAAAGTCTATTACCCATAAATTTGAAGTCTAATACCAACTAAAAGGGATTGGATATGAACAAGGTTATAAATCTAAGGCTAATAATCATTTAAAATGGGGCTCGTGAAGTCAGGACCAATTTGTCCGAAAATCCAAGGCTAACACCCCCTCCAAAAACCAAGTTCTATCATTTTGGGGGGAAAAGTCTATTACCCATAAATTTGAAGTCTAATACCAACTAAAAGGTATTGGATATGAACAAGGTTAGAAATCTAAGGCTAATACTCATTTAAAATGGGGCTCGTCGAAGTCAGGGACCAACTTTGTCCGAAAATCCAAGGCTAACACCCCCTCCAAAAACCAAGTTCTATCATTTTTGGGGGAAAAGTCTATTACCCATAAATTTGAAGTCTAATACCAACTAAAAGGGATTGGATATGAACAAGGTTATAAATCTAAGGCTAATACTCATTTAAAATGGGGCTCGTCGAAGTCGGGACCAATTTGTCCGAAAATCCAAGGCTAACACCCCCTCCAAAAACCAAGTTCAATCATTTTTGGGGGAAAAGTCTATTACCCATAAATTTGAAGTCTAATACCAACTAAAAGGGATTGGATATGAACAAGGTTAGAAATCTAAGGCTAATACTCATTTAAAATGGGGCTCGTCGTAGTCGGGACCAATTTGTCCGAAAATCCAAGGCTAACACCCCCTCCAAAAACCAAGTTCTATCATTTTTGGGGGAAAAGTCTATTACCCATAAATTTGAAGTCTAATACCAACTAAAAGGTATTGGATATGAACAAGGTTATAAATCTAAGGCTAATAATCATTTAAAATGGGGCTCGTGAAGTCGGGACCAATTTGTCCGAAAAATCCAAGGCTAACACCCCTCCAAAAACCAAGTTCTATCATTTTTGGGGGAAAAGTCTATTACCCATAAATTTGAAGTCTAATACCAACTAAAAGGGATTGGATATGAACAAGGTTAGAAATCTAAGGCTAATACTCATTTAAAATGGGGCTCGTCGAAGTCGTGACCAATTTGTCCGAAAATCCAAGGCTAACACCCCCTCCAAAAACCAAGTTCTATCATTTTGGGGGGAAAAGTCTATTACCCATAAATTTGAAGTCTAATACCAACTAAAAGGGATTGGATATGAACAAGGTTATAAATCTAAGGCTAATACTCATTTAAAATGGGGCTCGTCGAAGTCGAGACCAATTTGTCCGAAAAATCCAAGGCTAACACCCCCTCCAAAAACCAAGTTCAATCATTTTTGGGGGAAAAGTCTATTACCCATAAATTTGAAGTCTAATACCAACTAAAAGGGATTGGATATGAACAAGGTTAGAAATCTAAGGCTAATACTCATTTAAAATGGGGCTCGTCGAGTCAGGACCAATTTGTCCGAAAATCCAAGGCTAACACCCCCTCCAAAAACCAAGTTCAATCATTTTTGGGGGAAAAGTCTATTACCCATAAATTTGAAGTCTAATACCAACTAAAAGGGATTGGATATGAACAAGGTTATAAATCTAAGGCTAATACTCATTTAAAATGGGGCTCGTCGAAGTCGGGACCAATTTGTCCGAAAAATCCAAGGCTAACACCCCCTCCAAAAACCAAGTTCAATCATTTTTGGGGGAAAAGTCTATTACCCATAAATTTGAAGTCTAATACCAACTAAAAGGGATTGGATATGAACAAGGTTAGAAATCTAAGGCTAATACTCATTTAAAATGGGGCTCGTGAAGTCGTGACCAATTTGTCCGAAAAATCCAAGGCTAACACCCCCTCCAAAAACCAAGTTCTATCATTTTCGGGGGAAAAGTCTATTACCCATAAATTTGAAGTCTAATACCAACTAAAAGGGATTGGATATGAACAAGGTTAGAAATCTAAGACTAATACTCATTTAAAATGGGGCTCGTCGAGTCAGGGACCAATTTGTCCGAAAATCCAAGGCTAACACCCCTCCAAAAACCAAGTTCTATCATTTTTGGGGGGAAAAGTCTATTACCCATAAATTTGAAGTCTAATACCAACTAAAAGGGATTGGATATGAACAAGGTTATAAATCTAAGGCTAATACTCATTTAAAATGGGGCTCATCGAGTCGAGACCAACTTTGTCCGAAAAATCCAAGGCTAACACCCCCTCCAAAAACCAAGTTCAATCATTTTTGGGGGGAAAAGTCTATTACCCATAAATTTGAAGTCTAATACCAACTAAAAGGGTATTGGATATGAACAAGGTTATAAATCTAAGGCTAATACTCATTTAAAATGGGGCTCGTCGAAGTCGTGACCAATTTGTCCGAAAATCCAAGGCTAACACCCCTCCAAAAACCAAGTTCAATCATTTTTGGGGGAAAAGTCTATTACCCATAAATTTGAAGTCTAATACCAACTAAAAGGGATTGGATATGAACAAGGTTAGAAATCTAAGGCTAATACTCATTTAAAATGGGGCTCGTCGTAGTCGAGACCAATTTGTCCGAAAATCCAAGGCTAACACCCCTCCAAAAACCAAGTTCTATCATTTTTGGGGGAAAAGTCTATTACCCATAAATTTGAAGTCTAATACCAACTAAAAGGGATTGGATATGAACAAGGTTACAAATCTAAGGCTAATAATCATTTAAAATGGGGCTCTTTGAAGTCAGACCAATTTGTCCGAAAATCCAAGGCTAACACCCCCTCCAAAAACCAAGTTCTATCATTTTTGGGGGAAAAGTCTATTACCCATAAATTTGAAGTCTAATACCAACTAAAAGGGTATTGGATATGAACAAGGTTAGAAATCTAAGACTAATACTCATTTAAAATGGGGCTCGTCGAGTCGAGACCAACTTTGTCCGAAAATCCAAGGCTAACACCCCTCCAAAAACCAAGTTCTATCATTTTTGGGGGAAAAGTCTATTACCCATAAATTTGAAGTCTAATACCAACTAAAAGGGATTGTATATGAACAAGGTTATAAATCTAAGGCTAATACTCATTTAAAATGGGGCTCATCGAGTCGTGACCAACTTGTCCGAAAAATCCAAGGCTAACACCCCCTCCAAAAACCAAGTTCAATCATTTTTGGGGGAAAAGTCTATTACCCATAAATTTGAAGTCTAATACCAACTAAAAGGGATTGGATATGAACAAGGATAAAAATCTAAGACTAATACTCATTTAAAATGGGGCTCGTCGAAGTCGTGACCAATTTGTCCGAAAAATCCAAGGCTAACACCCCCTCCAAAAACCAAGTTCAATCATTTTTGGAGGAAAAGTCTATTACCCATAAATTTGAAGTCTAATACCAACTAAAAGGTATTGGATATGAACAAGGTTATAAATCTAAGGCTAATAATCATTTAAAATGGGGCTCGTGAAGTCGTGACCAATTTGTCCGAAAAATCCAAGGCTAACACCCCCTCCAAAAACCAAGTTCAATCATTTTTGGGGGAAAAGTCTATTACCCATAAATTTGAAGTCTAATACCAACTAAAAGGGATTGGATATGAACAAGGATAGAAATCTAAGACTAATACTCATTTCAAAATGGGGCTCGTCGAGTCGAGACCAATTTGTCCGAAAAATCCAAGCCTAACACCCCCTCCAAAAACAAAGTTCTATCATTTTTGGGGGGAAAAGTCTATTACCCATAAATTTGAAGTCTAATACCAACTAAAAGGGATTGGATATGAACAAGGTTAGAAATCTAAGACTAATACTCATTTAAAATGGGGCTCGTCGAAGTCGAGACCAATTTGTCCGAAAATCCAAGGCTAACACCCCCTCCAAAAACCAAGTTCTATCATTTTGGGGGGAAAAGTCTATTACCCATAAATTTGAAGTCTAATACCAACTAAAAGGGATTGGATATGAACAAGGTTATAAATCTAAGGCTAATACTCATTTAAAATGGGGCTCATCGAGTCAGGACCAACTTGTCCGAAAATCCAAGGCTAACACCCCCTCCAAAAACCAAGTTCAATCATTTTTGGGGGAAAAGTCTATTACCCATAAATTTGAAGTCTAATACCAACTAAAAGGTATTGGATATGAACAAGGTTATAAATCTAAGGCTAATAATCATTTAAAATAGGGGCTCGTGGAAGTCGTGACCAATTTGTCCGAAAATCCAAGGCTAACACCCCCTCCAAAAACCAAGTTCAATCATTTTTCGGGGGAAAAGTCTATTACCCATAAATTTGAAGTCTAATACCAACTAAAAGGGATTGGATATGAACAAGGTTAGAAATCTAAGGCTAATACTTATTTAAAATGGGGCTCGTCGTGTCGGGACCAATTTGTCCGAAAAATCCAAGGCTAACACCCCTCCAAAAACCAAGTTCTATCATTTTTGGGGGAAAAGTCTATTACCCATAAATTTGAAGTCTAATACCAACTAAAAGGGATTGGATATGAACAAGGTTACAAATCTAAGGCTAATAATCATTTAAAATGGGGCTTTTGAAGTCGGGACCAATTTGTCCGAAAATCCAAGGCTAACACCCCTCCAAAAAACAAAGTTCTATCATTTTTGGGGGAAAAGTCTATTACCCATAAATTTGAAGTCTAATACCAACTAAAAGGTATTGGATATGAACAAGGTTATAAATCTAAGGCTAATAATCATTTAAAATGGGGCTCGTGAAGTCGAGACCAATTTGTCCGAAAATCCAAGGCTAACACCCCCTCCAAAAACCAAGTTCTATCATTTTTGGGGGGAAAAGTCTTTTACCCATAAATTTGAAGTCTAATACCAACTAAAAAGGGATTGGATATGAACAAGGTTAGAAATCTAAGACATATACTCATTTAAAATGGGGCTTG
>JAPFFH010000660.1:55000-106731 GCA_029030765.1 Salix suchowensis
TCGCCGCACTCAAAGACGAGCTCTGCAAATGAATGCCACGCCCTCGCTCGAGAAGCAGCCCTCAGCCAGCGCCCGACAGCTCGACAGCGGCCCGAGGCGGTGGCCGGAGTCTGCCTTCGCCGGCCGGAAACGGGTCATCGATAACAAGAACACATCGGGCCACGTGCCCCAAAGACGCCCGGCAACTTTTCTGGGAGTCCCGCAACGGTGGTCGGAGCTCTGGGCCCTCGCCGCCGGAAACGGGTCATCGATACCGGGGCTACATATCGGGCCACGTGCCCAAGCACGCCCGGCAACTTTTCGGGCGGCCCGGCGACGGTGGCCGGAGTCGGGTCTTCGCCGGCCGGAAATCGGGTCTTCGCCGGCCGGAAATCGGGTCTTCGATACCGGGGCTACATATCGGGCCATCCACTCCCCCCACTTATTTCCCCATGCACAGCAGCCCCACACCCCTGGCAGGCCCGTGGGCACCTGCCACCTGGCCCGCCCCAAGACCAGGTAGGGGGCACCCCCCTAAAGAGCAATAAGTGTCATTGGAGCTCTAGCAGAGGGAGACACTACTAGGTCCCAGCTGGCCCCCCCCCTCTAAAATCTTCAAAAAAAATAATTTGAGTCTGAAATTTTGCACAGAGGTTTAGAAATATCCAATCTAACTGTAATATTTGTTTCAGAATTTTTAAAAATCTGGAAGTATTTATTTATATTTTCCAACCATTAAAAATGCAGAAATTCATAAAAAATAGGAACCAGCTCGGAATGACCCCAAATTTTGTGGGAAGCCTCACAAAAATATGATGGATTTTACTGACCGATAACGTGTATAAAGCTTTCCATTATCATAGCAAAATGCGGAAAAACAAGCAGCTCGCTCGCCGCGGGGGGCATCGGCCGGGCACCGCCCCGCCTAGCCTCTATCGCGCGGGGCCGGGTGCACCCGCCCCCGCTGGGGCCGGCACGCCCGCCCCCGCGGGGGGCCGGGCACGCCCGGCCCGGCGGGGGCCGGGCACGCCCTGCCCGCGCGGGGCCGGGCACCCCCGCCCGCGGAGCCGGCACGCCCTGCCCGCGCGGGGCCGGGCACCCCTCGAACGCCCGGCCGGCACGCCCTGCTCGCGCGGGGCGGCACGCCCGAACGCCCGGGGCCGGGCACGCCCGGCCCGCGCGGGGCCGGGCGCGCCCGGCCCGCGCGGGGCCGGCACTCCCGGCCTCGCGCGGAGCTCGCCCTCGCCGCCCTAAGGCCTTTCCCGCGCGGGGGCGCTGGGCCGGCACCACTGACCGCTCTGTGGCCGCCATGGTCGCGCGCAGCGCCGCCCTCAGCCTTCCAGCGCGCGCCCCTGTGCCCGTCCCAGGCGGGCGGGGGGGCTAACAGGCCCTTCGCGCCGTGCACCTCGCCCTCAGCCTCCAGCGCGCACCTCAGCCCGTCTCGCGGGGGCGGGGGGGGCAGCGTGGACGCGCGCGGCGCCGCACCAGCCTCCATGCGCGCGCCCCAGCCCCGCCCCGCGGGGGCTGGGCCGGGCAGCGCGCGGCGGGGGAGCCGCCATGGCCGCGCGCGGGCGCCGCACCAGCCTCCAGCGCGCGCCCTCAGCCCGTCCCCGCGGGCGGGGCCGGGTAGGGCCTCGCGCGCTGGGCGCCTAGCGCCCTAAGGGCCAAGGGGCCAAGTGCCCTAGGGGCCCATGGCCCCATGCCCTCAGCCCCCAAAGGCCCTCTAAAGGCCTGTGGCGCGGCGCGGCGCACAGGCGTGCAAGGCAGCGTGCGTGTTTCGTCTTTGATTGTCTGCCTTCGCCGACCGGAAATCGGCCTTCGATACACGGGGCTACATATCGGGCCATCCACTCCCCCCACTTTCCTCCCGCTGCACAAAGCACTCGAGACCCGCGGCGGCCCGTGGGCACTCGCCACCCGGCCCGCCCCTAAGACCGTGCAGGGGGCACCCCCCTAAAGAGCAATAAGTGTCATTGGAGCTCTAGCAGTAGGGAGACACTACTAGGTCCCACTGCCCTCTAAAAGCTTCAAAAAAAATTATTTGAATCTGAAATTTGGCACAGTAGGTTTGGAAAAATCCAATCTAATCAGAATATTTTTTTCCCGAATTTTTAAAAATCGGGAATTATTTATTTTTATTTTCCTCCCATTAAAAATCCCGAAATTCATAAAAAATAGGAACCTGCTCTAATGACCCCAAATTTTGTGGGTAGGCGCACAAAAATATGATGGATTTTACCGGTCCGATAGGGTGTGGAAAGCTTCGCGTTATCATGGCGACATGCGGGACACCACAGACAGCCGCCCGCGCGCGGGGGCGCTGGGCCGGCCCCTGGGCCGCCGACCCCTCGGCACCGCCTTGGCCGCCGAATTTTTCTGCGGCATCACCGTGCCGCGGATCGACCATGCCTATCTGGGTTCGCACGCCCGCCGTCCCTTGACGCAAACGACTTCTTGTCGCACGTACATGGATATGGCTTGTTCAACGCCGTTACAAAGCAGCCTCTAGCCCCGCCTCGCCCGTAGTTAAGTTCATAGGGCGTAGAGCTGAGACAGGCGCGCGCGGGCTTGATGGCCGCGAGACCCGCAGAGCCGCCGCCGCCGGCCATCCGGAGCAGCTGGGCACTTGAGAAGCGGGCCCCCAGCCCTGCCCCCCATGATCTGGACACCCATTTCCCCCGCGAAGCCATGTTCGTAACAGCCCCCCGAACCGACTGATGTTGAAGAAAGGAAACATCTCCAGTTGATTCATGAGCGATCAACCGCTTTAAACGGGACCAATAACCATCAAAGGTATCTTTGGAATAAGAAACTTGCGCTCACCACTTTGCTTGTCTGAATGCCAGCCCTCTCCTGGCATAATAGTTTTGCTTTGCCACCTCTGAACTGAAAGTCCATCATCCAAGCCCCGTGTTCGTGCTATGTTAGAACCCATGACTTTCTTGAACCAATACACGGTGCCGAATTCTCACTGCCTTCGCTGCCGAATCCAGCTGGCACTGCCTTCGCTGCCATCACGGGGAAATCGCAGCCATGATCAAAACTCGCAGCAAGTAAACCGTGCAAGCATCAACGTGTGCTAATAATCATTTAAAATGGGGCTTTTGTAGTCAGGACCAATTTGTCCGAAAATCCAAGGCTAACACCCCCTCCAAAAACAAAGTTCTATCATTTTGGGGGGAAAAGTCTATTACCCATAAATTTGAAGTCTAATACCAACTAAAAGGTATTGGATATGAACAAGGTTATAAATCTTAGGCTAATAATCATTTAAAATAGGGCTCGTGAAGTCAGGACCAATTTGTCCGAAAATCCAAGGCTAACACCCCCTCCAAAAACCAAGTTCTATCATTTTGGGGGGAAAAGTCTATTACCCATAAATTTGAAGTCTAATACCAACTAAAAGGGATTGGATATGAACAAGATTAGAAATCTAAGGCTAATAATCATTTAAAATGGGGCTCATCGTGTCAGGACCAATTTGTCCGAAAAATCCAAGGCTAACACCCCCTCCAAAAACCAAGTTCTATCATTTTTGGGGGGAAAAGTCTATTACCCATAAATTTGAAGTCTAATACCAACTAAAAGGGATTGGATATGAACAAGGTTATAAATCTAAGGCTAATAATCATTTAAAATGGGGCTTTTTGAAGTCGGGACCAATTTGTCCGAAAATCCAAGGCTAACACCCCTCCAAAAACCAAGTTCTATCATTTTGGGGGGAAAAGTCTATTACCCATAAATTTGAAGTCTAATACCGACTAAAAGGTATTGGATATGAACAAGGTTATAAATCTAAGGCTAATAATCATTAAAATGGGGCTCGTGAAGTCGTGACCAATTTGTCCGAAAAATCCAAGGCTAACACCCCCTCCAAAAACCAAGTTCTATCATTTTTGGGGGGAAAAGTCTTTTACCCATAAATTTGAAGTCTAATACCAACTAAAAGGGATTGGATATGAACAAGGTTAGAAATCTAATACTAATACTCATTTAAAATGGGGCTTGTCGAGTCAGGACCAACTTGTCCGAAAATCCAAGGCTAACACCCCCTCCAAAAACAAAGTTCTATCATTTTGGGGGGAAAAGTATTTTACCCATATATTTGAAGTCTAATACCAACTAAAAGGGATTGGATATGAACAAGGTTAGAAATCTAAGACTAATACTCATTTAAAATGGGGCTCGTCGAGTCAGGACCAATTTGTCCGAAAATCCAAGGCTAACACCCCCTCCAAAAACCAAGTTCTATCATTTTGGGGGGAAAAGTCTATTACCCATAAATTTGAAGTCTAATACCAACTAAAAGGGATTGGATATGAACAAGGTTATAAATCTAAGGCTAATACTCATTTAAAATGGGGCTCATCGAGTCAGGACCAACTTGTCCGAAAATCCAAGGCTAACACCCCCTCCAAAAAACAAGTTCAATCATTTTTGGGGGAAAAGTCTATTACCCATAAATTTGAAGTCTAATACCAACTAAAAGGTATTGTATATGAACAAGGTTATAAATCTAAGGCTAATAATCATTTAAAATAGGGCTCGTGAAGTCAAGACGAATTTGTCCGAAAAATCCAAGGCTAACACCCCCTCCAAAAACCAAGTTCAATCATTTTTGGGGGAAAAGTCTATTACCCATAAATTTGAAGTCTAATACCAACTAAAAGGGATTGGATATGAACAAGGTTAGAAATCTAAGGCTAATACTCATTTAAAATGGGGCTCGTCGTAGTCAGACCAATTTGTCCGAAAATCCAAGGCTAACACCCCTCCAAAAACCAAGTTCTATCATTTTTGGGGGGAAAAGTCTATTACCCATAAATTTGAAGTCTAATACCAACTAAAAGGGATTGGATATGAACAAGGTTACAAATCTAAGGCTAATAATCATTTAAAATGGGGCTCTTTGAAGTCGGGACCAATTTGTCCGAAAATCCAAGGCTAACACCCCCTCCAAAAACCAAAGTTCTATCATTTTGGGGGGAAAAGTCTATTACCCATAAATTTGAAGTCTAATACCAACTAAAAGGGTATTGGATATGAACAAGGTTATAAATCTAAGGCTAATAATCATTTAAAATGGGGCTCGTGAAGTCGTGACCAATTTGTCCGAAAATCCAAGGCTAACACCCTCCAAAAACCAAGTTCTATCATTTTGGGGGAAAAGTCTATTACCCATAAATTTGAAGTCTAATACCAACTAAAAGGGATTGGATATGAACAAGGTTAGAAATCTAAGACTAATACTCATTTAAAATGGGGCTCGTCGAGTCGTGACCAATTTGTCCGAAAATCCAAGGCTAACACCCCCTCCAAAAACCAAGTTCTATCATTTTTGGGGGAAAAGTCTATTACCCATAAATTTGAAGTCTAATACCAACTAAAAGGGATTGGATATGAACAAGGTTAGAAATCTAAGGCTAATACTCATTTAAAATGGGGCTCGTCGAGTCGTGACCAACTTTGTCCGAAAATCCAAGGCTAACACCCCTCCAAAAACCAAGTTCTATCATTTTTGGGGGGAAAAGTCTATTACCCATAAATTTGAAGTCTAATACCAACTAAAAGGGATTGGATATGAACAAGGTTATAAATCTAAGGCTAATAATCATTTAAAATGGGGCTTTGTGAAGTCGAGACCAATTTGTCCGAAAAATCCAAGGCTAACACCCCTCCAAAAACCAAAGTTCTATCATTTTTGGGGGAAAAGTCTATTACCCATAAATTTGAAGTCTAATACCAACTAAAAGGGTATTGGATATGAACAAGGTTATAAATCTAAGGCTAATAATCATTTAAAATGGGGCTCGTGAAGTCGTGACCAATTTGTCCGAAAATCCAAGGCTAACACCCCCTCCAAAAACCAAGTTCTATCATTTTGGGGGAAAAGTCTATTACCCATAAATTTGAAGTCTAATACCAACTAAAAGGGATTGGATATGAACAAGGTTAGAAATCTAAGACTAATACTCATTTAAAATGGGGCTCGTCGAGTCGAGACCAATTTGTCCGAAAAATCCAAGGCTAACACCCCCTCCAAAAACCAAGTTCTATCATTTTGGGGGAAAAGTCTATTACCCATAAATTTGAAGTCTAATACCAACTAAAAGGGATTGGATATGAACAAGGTTATAAATCTAAGACTAATACTCATTTAAAATGGGGGCTTGTCGAGTCGTGACCAACTTTGTCCGAAAATCCAAGGCTAACACACCCTCCAAAAACCAAGTTCTATCATTTTTGGGGGGAAAAGTCTATTACCCATAAATTTGAAGTCTAATACCAACTAAAAGGTATTGGATATGAACAAGGTTATAAATCTAAGGCTAATAATCATTTAAAATGGGGCTCGTGAAGTCGGGACCAATTTGTCCGAAAAATCCAAGGGCTAACACCCCCTCCAAAAAACCAAGTTCAATCATTTTTGGGGGAAAAGTCTATTACCCATAAATTTGAAGTCTAATACCAACTAAAAGGGATTGATATGAACAAGGTTAGAAATCTAAGACTAATACTCATTTCAAAATGGGGCTCGTCGAGTCGTGACCAATTTGTCCGAAAAATCCAAGGCTAACACCCCCTCCAAAAACAAAGTTCTATCATTTTTGGGGGAAAAGTCTTTTACCCATATATTTGAAGTCTAATACCAACTAAAAGGGATTGGATATGAACAAGGTTAGAAATCTAAGACTAATACTCATTTAAAATGGGGCTCGTCGAGTCGTGACCAATTTGTCCGAAAAATCCAAGGCAAACACCCCCTCCAAAAACCAAGTTCTATCATTTTGGGGGGAAAAGTCTATTACCCATAAATTTGAAGTCTAATACCAACTAAAAGGGATTGGATATGAACAAGGTTATAAATCTAAGGCTAATACTCATTTAAAATGGGGCTCATCGAGTCAGACCAACTTGTCCGAAAATCCAAGGCTAACACCCCCTCCAAAAACCAAGTTCAATCATTTTTGGGGGAAAAGTCTATTACCCATAAATTTGAAGTCTAATACCAACTAAAAGGTATTGGATATGAACAAGGTTATAAATCTAAGGCTAATAATCATTTAAAATAGGGGCTCGTGGAAGTCGTGACGAATTTGTCCGAAAATCCAAGGCTAACACCCCCGTCCAAAAACCAAGTTCAATCATTTTTGGGGGAAAAGTCTATTACCCATAAATTTGAAGTCTAATACCAACTAAAAGGGATTGGATATGAACAAGGTTAGAAATCTAAGGCTAATACTCATTTAAAATGGGGCTCGTCGTGTCGGGACCAATTTGTCCGAAAATCCAAGGCTAACACCCCCTCCAAAAACCAAGTTCTATCATTTTTGGGGGGAAAAGTCTATTACCCATAAATTTGAAGTCTAATACCAACTAAAAGGGATTGGATATGAACAAGGTTACAAATCTAAGGCTAATAATCATTTAAAATGGGGCTTGTGAAGTCAGGACCAATTTGTCCGAAAATCCAAGGCTAACACCCCCTCCAAAAACAAAGTTCTATCATTTTGGGGGGAAAAGTCTATTACCCATAAATTTGAAGTCTAATACCAACTAAAAGGGTATTGGATATGAACAAGGTTATAAATCTAAGGCTAATAATCATTTAAAATGGGGCTCGTCGAAGTCAGACCAATTTGTCCGAAAAATCCAAGGCTAACACCCCCTCCAAAAACCAAGTTCTATCATTTTGGGGGAAAAGTCTATTACCCATAAATTTGAAGTCTAATACCAACTAAAAGGGATTGGATATGAACAAGGTTAGAAATCTAAGACTAATACTCATTTAAAATGGGGCTCGTCGAGTCGGGACCAATTTGTCCGAAAAATCCAAGGCTAACACCCCCTCCAAAAACCAAGTTCTATCATTTTTGGGGGGAAAAGTCTATTACCCATAAATTTGAAGTCTAATACCAACTAAAAGGGATTGGATATGAACAAGGTTAGAAATCTAAGGCTAATAATCATTTAAAATGGGGCTTGTCGAAGTCGTGACCAATTTGTCCGAAAATCCAAGGCTAACACCCCCTCCAAAAACCAAGTTCTATCATTTTGGGGGGAAAAGTCTATTACCCATAAATTTGAAGTCTAATACCAACTAAAAGGGATTGGATATGAACAAGGTTATAAATCTAAGGCTAATAATCATTTAAAATGGGGCTTTGTGAAGTCGGGACCAATTTGTCCGAAAAATCCAAGGCTAACACCCCCTCCAAAAACCAAGTTCTATCATTTTTGGGGGAAAAGTCTATTACCCATAAATTTGAAGTCTAATACCAACTAAAAGGGATTGGATATGAACAAGGTTAGAAATCTAAGGCTAATACTCATTTAAAATGGGGCTCGTCGAAGTCGAGACCAATTTGTCCGAAAATCCAAGGCTAACACCCCTCCAAAAACCAAGTTCTATCATTTTTGGGGGAAAAGTCTATTACCCATAAATTTGAAGTCTAATACCAACTAAAAGGGATTGGATATGAACAAGGTTAGAAATCTAAGACTAATACTCATTTAAAATGGGGCTCGTCGAAGTCAGACCAATTTGTCCGAAAATCCAAGGCTAACACCCCCTCCAAAAACCAAGTTCTATCATTTTTGGGGGAAAAGTCTATTACCCATAAATTTGAAGTCTAATACCAACTAAAAGGGATTGGATATGAACAAGGTTAGAAATCTAAGACTAATACTCACTTTAAAATGGGGCTTGTCGAGTCAGACCAACTTGTCCGAAAATCCAAGGCTAACACACCCTCCAAAAACCAAGTTCTATCATTTTGGGGGGAAAAGTCTATTACCCATAAATTTGAAGTCTAATACCAACTAAAAGGTATTGGATATGAACAAGGTTATAAATCTAAGGCTAATAATCATTTAAAATGGGGCTCGTGAAGTCAGGACCAATTTGTCGAAAAATCCAAGGGCTAACACCCCCTCCAAAAACCAAGTTCAATCATTTTTGGGGGAAAAGTCTATTACCCATAAATTTGAAGTCTAATACCAACTAAAAGGGATTGGATATGAACAAGGATAGAAATCTAAGACTAATACTCATTCAAAATGGGGCTCGTCGAGTCGTGACCAATTTGTCCGAAAAATCCAAGCCTAACACCCCCTCCAAAAACAAAGTTCTATCATTTTGGGGGGAAAAGTCTTTTACCCATATATTTGAAGTCTAATACCAACTAAAAGGGATTGGATATGAACAAGGTTAGAAATCTAAGACTAATACTCATTTAAAATGGGGCTCGTCGAGTCAGGACCAATTTGTCCGAAAATCCAAGGCAAACACCCCTCCAAAAACCAAGTTCTATCAATTTGGGGGGAAAAGTCTATTACCCATAAATTTGAAGTCTAATACCAACTAAAAGGGATTGGATATGAACAAGGTTATAAATCTAAGGCTAATACTCATTAAAATGGGGCTCATCGAGTCAGGACCAACTTGTCCGAAAATTCAAGGCTAACACCCCCTCCAAAAACCAAGTTCAATCATTTTTGGGGGAAAAGTCTATTACCCATAAATTTGAAGTCTAATACCAACTAAAAGGTATTGGATATGAACAAGGTTATAAATCTAAGGCTAATAATCATTTAAAATAGGGGCTCGTGGAAGTCGTGACCAATTTGTCCGAAAATCCAAGGCTAACACCCCCGTCCCAAAAACCAAGTTCAATCATTTTTTGGGGGAAAAGTCTATTACCCATAAATTTGAAGTCTAATACCAACTAAAAGGGATTGGATATGAACAAGGTTAGAAATCTAAGGCTAATACTCATTTAAAATGGGGCTCGTCGTAGTCGTGACCAATTTGTCCGAAAATCCAAGGCTAACACCCCCTCCAAAAACCAAGTTCTATCATTTTGGGGGGAAAAGTCTATTACCCATAAATTTGAAGTCTAATACCAACTAAAAGGGATTGGATATGAACAAGGTTACAAATCTAAGGCTAATAATCATTTAAAATGGGGCTTTGTGAAGTCGGGACCAATTTGTCCGAAAATCCAAGGCTAACACCCCTCCAAAAACCAAAGTTCTATCATTTTGGGGGGAAAAGTCTATTACCCATAAATTTGAAGTCTAATACCAACTAAAAGGGTATTGGATATGAACAAGGTTATAAATCTAAGGCTAATAATCATTTAAAATGGGGCTCGTCGAAGTCGAGACCAATTTGTCCGAAAAATCCAAGGCTAACACCCCCTCCAAAAACCAAGTTCTATCATTTTTGGGGGAAAAGTCTATTACCCATAAATTTGAAGTCTAATACCAACTAAAAGGGATTGGATATGAACAAGGTTAGAAATCTAAGACTAATACTCATTTAAAATGGGGCTCGTCGAGTCGTGACCAATTTGTCCGAAAAATCCAAGGCTAACACCCCCTCCAAAAACCAAGTTCTATCATTTTTGGGGGAAAAGTCTATTACCCATAAATTTGAAGTCTAATACCAACTAAAAGGGATTGGATATGAACAAGGTTACAAATCTAAGGCTAATAATCATTTAAAATGGGGCTTTGTGAAGTCAGACCAATTTGTCCGAAAATCCAAGGCTAACACCCCTCCAAAAACCAAGTTCTATCATTTTTGGGGGAAAAGTCTATTACCCATAAATTTGAAGTCTAATACCAACTAAAAGGGATTGGATATGAACAAGGTTATAAATCTAAGGCTAATAATCATTTAAAATGGGGCTCGTGAAGTCGTGACCAATTTGTCCGAAAAATCCAAGGCTAACACCCCTCCAAAAACCAAGTTCTATCATTTTTGGGGGAAAAGTCTATTACCCATAAATTTGAAGTCTAATACCAACTAAAAGGGATTGGATATGAACAAGGTTAGAAATCTAAGACTAATACTCATTTAAAATGGGGCTTGTCGAAGTCATGACCAACTTTGTCCGAAAATCCAAGGCTAACACCCCCTCCAAAAAACCAAGTTCTATCATTTTTGGGGGAAAAGTCTATTACCCATAAATTTGAAGTCTAATACCAACTAAAAGGGATTGGATATGAACAAGGTTAGAAATCTAAGGCTAATACTCATTTAAAATGGGGCTCGTCGAAGTCGTGACCAATTTGTCCGAAAATCCAAGGCTAACACCCCCTCCAAAAACCAAGTTCTATCATTTTGGGGGAAAAGTCTATTACCCATAAATTTGAAGTCTAATACCAACTAAAAGGGATTGGATATGAACAAGGTTAGAAATCTAAGACTAATACTCATTTAAAATGGGGCTTGTCGAGTCAGACCAACTTTGTCCGAAAAATCCAAGGCTAACACCCCCTCCAAAAACCAAGTTCTATCATTTTTGGGGGGAAAAGTCTATTACCCATAAATTTGAAGTCTAATACCAACTAAAAGGTATTGGATATGAACAAGGTTATAAATCTAAGGCTAATAATCATTTAAAATGGGGCTCGTGGAAGTCGTGACCAATTTGTCAGAAAATCCAAGGCTAACACCCCCTCCAAAAACCAAGTTCAATCATTTTTGGGGGAAAAGTCTATTACCCATAAATTTGAAGTCTAATACCAACTAAAAGGGATTGGATATGAACAAGGATAGAAATCTAAGACTAATACTCATTCAAAATGGGGCTCGTCGAGTCAGGACCAATTTGTCCGAAAATCCAAGCCTAACACCCCCTCCAAAAACAAAGTTCTATCATTTTGGGGGGAAAAGTCTTTTACCCATATATTTGAAGTCTAATACCAACTAAAAGGGATTGGATATGAACAAGGTTAGAAATCTAAGACTAATACTCATTTAAAATGGGGCTCGTCGAGTCAGGACCAATTTGTCCGAAAATCCAAGGCAAACACCCCCTCCAAAAACCAAGTTCTATCATTTTGGGGGGAAAAGTCTATTACCCATAAATTTGAAGTCTAATACCAACTAAAAGGGATTGGATATGAACAAGGTTATAAATCTAAGGCTAATACTCATTTAAAATGGGGCTCATCGAGTCAGGACCAACTTGTCCGAAAATTCAAGGCTAACACCCCCTCCAAAAACCAAGTTCAATCATTTTTGGGGGAAAAGTCTATTACCCATAAATTTGAAGTCTAATACCAACTAAAAGGTATTGGATATGAACAAGGTTATAAATCTAAGGCTAATAATCATTTAAAATAGGGCTCGTGAAGTCAGGACGAATTTGTCCGAAAATCCAAGGCTAACACCCCGTCCAAAAACCAAGTTCAATCATTTTTGGGGGAAAAGTCTATTACCCATAAATTTGAAGTCTAATACCAACTAAAAGGGATTGGATATGAACAAGGTTAGAAATCTAAGGCTAATACTCATTTAAAATGGGGCTCGTCGTGTCGTGACCAATTTGTCCGAAAATCCAAGGCTAACACCCCTCCAAAAACCAAGTTCTATCATTTTGGGGGAAAAGTCTATTACCCATAAATTTGAAGTCTAATACCAACTAAAAGGGATTGGATATGAACAAGGTTACAAATCTAAGGCTAATAATCATTTAAAATGGGGCTTTGTGAAGTCGGGACCAATTTGTCCGAAAAATCCAAGGCTAACACCCCCTCCAAAAACCAAGTTCTATCATTTTGGGGGGAAAAGTCTATTACCCATAAATTTGAAGTCTAATACCAACTAAAAGGGTATTGGATATGAACAAGGTTATAAATCTAAGGCTAATAATCATTTAAAATGGGGCTCGTGAAGTCGTGACCAATTTGTCCGAAAATCCAAGGCTAACACCCCTCCAAAAACCAAGTTCTATCATTTTTGGGGGGAAAAGTCTATTTACCCATAAATTTGAAGTCTAATACCAACTAAAAGGGATTGGATATGAACAAGGTTATAAATCTAAGGCTAATACTCATTTAAAATGGGGCTCGTCGAAGTCAGACCAATTTGTCCGAAAATCCAAGGCTAACACCCCTCCAAAAACCAAGTTCTATCATTTTTGGGGGAAAAGTCTATTACCCATAAATTTGAAGTCTAATACCAACTAAAAGGGATTGGATATGAACAAGGTTAGAAATCTAAGACTAATACTCATTTAAAATGGGGCTCGTCGAGTCATGACCAACTTTGTCCGAAAAATCCAAGGCTAACACCCCTCCAAAAACCAAGTTCTATCATTTTTGGGGGAAAAGTCTATTACCCATAAATTTGAAGTCTAATACCAACTAAAAGGGTATTGGATATGAACAAGGTTATAAATCTAAGGCTAATACTCATTTAAAATGGGGCTCGTGAAGTCGGGACCAATTTGTCCGAAAAATCCAAGGCTAACACCCCTCCAAAAACCAAGTTCAATCATTTTTGGGGGAAAAGTCTATTACCCATAAATTTGAAGTCTAATACCAACTAAAAGGGATTGGATATGAACAAGGTTAGAAATCTAAGACTAATACTCATTTCAAAATGGGGCTCGTCGAGTCGTGACCAATTTGTCCGAAAAATCCAAGCCTAACACCCCCTCCAAAAACAAAGTTCTATCATTTTTGGGGGGAAAAGTCTATTTACCCATATATTTGAAGTCTAATACCAACTAAAAGGGATTGGATATGAACAAGGTTAGAAATCTAAGACTAATACTCATTTAAAATGGGGCTCGTCGAGTCAGGACCAATTTGTCCGAAAATCCAAGGCTAACACCCCCTCCAAAAACCAAGTTCTATCATTTTTGGGGGAAAAGTCTATTACCCATAAATTTGAAGTCTAATACCAACTAAAAGGGATTGGATATGAACAAGGTTATAAATCTAAGGCTAATACTCATTTAAAATGGGGCTCATCGAGTCAGGACCAACTTGTCCGAAAATCCAAGGCTAACACCCCCTCCAAAAACCAAGTTCAATCATTTTTGGGGGAAAAGTCTATTACCCATAAATTTGAAGTCTAATACCAACTAAAAGGGATTGGATATGAACAAGGTTATAAATCTAAGGCTAATAATCATTTAAAATGGGGCTCATCGAAGTCGGGACCAATTTGTCCGAAAAATCCAAGGCTAACACCCCCTCCAAAAACCAAGTTCAATCATTTTTGGGGGAAAAGTCTATTACCCATAAATTTGAAGTCTAATACCAACTAAAAGGGTATTGGATATGAACAAGGTTATAAATCTAAGGCTAATAATCATTTAAAATGGGGCTCGTGAAGTCGTGACCAATTTGTCCGAAAAATCCAAGGCTAACACCCCCTCCAAAAACCAAGTTCAATCATTTTTGGGGGAAAAGTCTATTACCCATAAATTTGAAGTCTAATACCAACTAAAAGGGATTGGATATGAACAAGGTTAGAAATCTAAGGCTAATACTCATTTAAAATGGGGCTCGTCGTAGTCAGGGACCAATTTGTCCGAAAATCCAAGGCTAACACCCCCTCCAAAAACCAAGTTCTATCATTTTGGGGGGAAAAGTCTATTACCCATAAATTTGAAGTCTAATACCAACTAAAAGGGTATTGGATATGAACAAGGTTATAAATCTAAGGCTAATAATCATTTAAAATGGGGCTCGTGAAGTCGAGACCAATTTGTCCGAAAAATCCAAGGCTAACACCCCCTCCAAAAACCAAGTTCTATCATTTTTGGGGGGAAAAGTCTATTACCCATAAATTTGAAGTCTAATACCAACTAAAAGGGTATTGGATATGAACAAGGTTAGAAATCTAAGACTAATACTCATTTAAAATGGGGCTCGTCGAAGTCGTGACCAACTTTGTCCGAAAATCCAAGGCTAACACCCCTCCAAAAACCAAGTTCTATCATTTTTGGGGGGAAAAGTCTTTTACCCATAAATTTGAAGTCTAATACCAACTAAAAGGGATTGGATATGAACAAGGTTATAAATCTAAGGCTAATACTCATTTAAAATGGGGCTCGTCGAAGTCGTGACCAATTTGTCCGAAAATCCAAGGCTAACACCCCCCTCCAAAAACCAAGTTCAATCATTTTTGGGGGAAAAGTCTATTACCCATAAATTTGAAGTCTAATACCAACTAAAAGGGATTGGATATGAACAAGGTTAGAAATCTAAGGCTAATACTCATTTAAAATGGGGGCTCGTCGAAGTCGTGACCAATTTGTCCGAAAAATCCAAGGCTAACACCCCCTCCAAAAACCAAGTTCAATCATTTTTGGGGGAAAAGTCTATTACCCATAAATTTGAAGTCTAATACCAACTAAAAGGGATTGGATATGAACAAGGTTATAAATCTAAGGCTAATACTCATTTAAAATGGGGCTCGTCGAAGTCGTGACCAATTTGTCCGAAAAATCCAAGGCTAACACCCCCTCCAAAAACCAAGTTCAATCATTTTTGGGGGAAAAGTCTATTACCCATAAATTTGAAGTCTAATACCAACTAAAAGGGATTGGATATGAACAAGGTTAGAAATCTAAGACTAATACTCATTTAAAATGGGGCTCGTCGAGTCAGGACCAATTTGTCCGAAAATCCAAGCCTAACACCCCCTCCAAAAACAAAGTTCTATCATTTTGGGGGGAAAAGTCTATTACCCATAAATTTGAAGTCTAATACCAACTAAAAAGGGATTGGATATGAACAAGGTTATAAATCTAAGGCTAATACTCATTTAAAATGGGGCTCATCGAGTCAGACCAACTTGTCCGAAAAATCCAAGGCTAACACCCCTCCAAAAACCAAGTTCAATCATTTTTTGGGGGGAAAAGTCTATTACCCATAAATTTGAAGTCTAATACCAACTAAAAGGTATTGGATATGAACAAGGTTATAAATCTAAGGCTAATAATCATTTAAAATAGGGGCTCGTGAAGTCGTGACGAATTTGTCCGAAAATCCAAGGCTAACACCCCCTCCAAAAACCAAGTTCAATCATTTTTCGGGGAAAAGTCTATTACCCATAAATTTGAAGTCTAATACCAACTAAAAGGGATTGGATATGAACAAGGTTAGAAATCTAAGGCTAATACTCATTTAAAATGGGGCTCGCCGTGTCGTGACCAATTTGTCCGAAAATCCAAGGCTAACACCCCTCCAAAAACCAAGTTCTATCATTTTTGGGGGAAAAGTCTATTACCCATAAATTTGAAGTCTAATACCAACTAAAAGGGATTGGATATGAACAAGGTTACAAATCTAAGGCTAATAATCATTTAAAATGGGGCTTTTGAAGTCAGGACCAATTTGTCCGAAAATCCAAGGCTAACACCCCCTCCAAAAACCAAGTTCTATCATTTTGGGGGGAAAAGTCTATTACCCATAAATTTGAAGTCTAATACCAACTAAAAGGTATTGGATATGAACAAGGTTAGAAATCTAAGACTAATACTCATTTAAAATGGGGCTTGTCGAAGTCAGACCAACTTTGTCCGAAAATCCAAGGCTAACACCCCCTCCAAAAACCAAGTTCTATCATTTTGGGGGAAAAGTCTTTTACCCATAAATTTGAAGTCTAATACCAACTAAAAGGGATTGTATATGAACAAGGTTATAAATCTAAGGCTAATACTCATTTAAAATGGGGCTCATCGAAGTCGTGACCAACTTTGTCCGAAAAATCCAAGGCTAACACCCCTCCAAAAACCAAGTTCAATCATTTTTGGGGGTAAAAGTCTATTACCCATAAATTTGAAGTCTAATACCAACTAAAAGGGATTGGATATGAACAAGGTTAAAAATCTAAGACTAATACTCATTTAAAATGGGGCTCGTCGAGTCGAGACCAATTTGTCCGAAAAATCCAAGGCTAACACCCCTCCAAAAACCAAGTTCAATCATTTTTGGAGGGAAAAGTCTATTACCCATAAATTTGAAGTCTAATACCAACTAAAAGGGTATTGGATATGAACAAGGTTATAAATCTAAGGCTAATAATCATTTAAAATGGGGCTCGTGAAGTCAGGACCAATTTGTCCGAAAATCCAAGGCTAACACCCCCTCCAAAAACCAAGTTCAATCATTTTTGGGGGAAAAGTCTATTACCCATAAATTTGAAGTCTAATACCAACTAAAAGGGATTGGATATGAACAAGGATAGAAATCTAAGACTAATACTCATTTCAAAATGGGGCTCGTCGAGTCGTGACCAATTTGTCCGAAAATCCAAGCCTAACACCCCCTCCAAAAACAAAGTTCTATCATTTTGGGGGGAAAAGTCTTTTACCCATATATTTGAAGTCTAATACCAACTAAAAGGGATTGGATATGAACAAGGTTAGAAATCTAAGACTAATACTCATTTAAAATGGGGCTCGTCGAGTCAGGACCAATTTGTCCGAAAATCCAAGGCTAACACCCCCTCCAAAAACCAAGTTCTATCATTTTTGGGGGAAAAGTCTATTACCCATAAATTTGAAGTCTAATACCAACTAAAAGGGATTGGATATGAACAAGGTTATAAATCTAAGGCTAATACTCATTTAAAATGGGGCTCATCGAGTCAGGACCAACTTGTCCGAAAATCCAAGGCTAACACCCCTCCAAAAACCAAGTTCAATCATTTTTGGGGGAAAAGTCTATTACCCATAAATTTGAAGTCTAATACCAACTAAAAGGTATTGGATATGAACAAGGTTATAAATCTAAGGCTAATAATCATTTAAAATAGGGCTCGTGAAGTCAGGACGAATTTGTCCGAAAATCCAAGGCTAACACCCCCTCCAAAAACCAAGTTCAATCATTTTCGGGGGAAAAGTCTATTACCCATAAATTTGAAGTCTAATACCAACTAAAAGGGATTGGATATGAACAAGGTTAGAAATCTAAGGCTAATACTTATTTAAAATGGGGCTCGTCGTGTCAGGACCAATTTGTCCGAAAATCCAAGGCTAACACCCCCTCCAAAAACCAAGTTCTATCATTTTGGGGGAAAAGTCTTTTACCCATAAATTTGAAGTCTAATACCAACTAAAAGGGATTGGATATGAACAAGGTTACAAATCTAAGGCTAATAATCATTTAAAATGGGGCTTTTGAAGTCAGGACCAATTTGTCCGAAAATCCAAGGCTAACACCCCCTCCAAAAACAAAGTTCTATCATTTTGGGGGGAAAAGTCTATTACCCATAAATTTGAAGTCTAATACCAACTAAAAGGTATTGGATATGAACAAGGTTATAAATCTAAGGCTAATAATCATTTAAAATGGGGCTCGTGAAGTCAGGACCAATTTGTCCGAAAATCCAAGGCTAACACCCCCTCCAAAAACCAAGTTCTATCATTTTTGGGGGAAAAGTCTTTTACCCATAAATTTGAAGTCTAATACCAACTAAAAGGGATTGGATATGAACAAGGTTAGAAATCTAAGACTATATACTCATTTAAAATGGGGCTTGTCGAGTCGAGACCAACTTGTCCGAAAAATCCAAGGCTAACACCCCCTCCAAAAAACCAAGTTCAATCATTTTTGGAGGAAAAGTCTATTAACCCATAAATTTGAAGTCTAATACCAACTAAAAGGTATTGGATATGAACAAGGTTATAAATCTAAGGCTAATAATCATTTAAAATGGGGCTCGTGAAGTCGGGACCAATTTGTCCGAAAAATCCAAGTCTAACACCCCCTCCAAAAACCAAGTTCTATCATTTTTGGGGGAAAAGTCTATTACCCATAAATTTGAAGTCTAATACCAACTAAAAGGGATTGGATATGAACAAGGTTACAAATATAAGGCTAATAATCATTTAAAATGGGGCTTTTGAAGTCGGGACCAATTTGTCCGAAAAATCCAAGGCTAACACCCCCTCCAAAAACAAAGTTCTATCATTTTTGGGGGGAAAAGTCTATTACCCATAAATTTGAAGTCTAATACCAACTAAAAGGGATTGGATATGAACAAGGTTACAAATATAAGGCTAATAATCATTTAAAATGGGGCTTTTGAAGTCAGGACCAATTTGTCCGAAAATCCAAGGCTAACACCCCCTCCAAAAACAAAGTTCTATCATTTTGGGGGGGAAAAGTCTATTACCCATAAATTTGAAGTCTAATACCAACTAAAAGGGATTGGATATGAACAAGGTTACAAATCTAAGGCTAATAATCATTTAAAATGGGGCTCTTTGAAGTCGGGACCAATTTGTCCGAAAATCCAAGGCTAACACCCCCTCCAAAAACAAAGTTCTATCATTTTGGGGGGAAAAGTCTATTACCCATAAATTTGAAGTCTAATACCAACTAAAAGGTATTGGATATGAACAAGGTTATAAATCTAAGGCTAATAATCATTTAAAATGGGGCTCGTGAAGTCGGGACCAATTTGTCCGAAAAATCCAAGGCTAACACCCCTCCAAAAACCAAGTTCTATCATTTTTGGGGGAAAAGTCTATTTACCCATAAATTTGAAGTCTAATACCAACTAAAAGGGATTGGATATGAACAAGGTTAGAAATCTAAGACTAATACTCATTTAAAATGGGGCTTGTCGAGTCAGGGACCAACTTTGTCCGAAAAATCCAAGGCTAACACCCCTCCAAAAACCAAGTTCTATCATTTTTGGGGGAAAAGTCTATTACCCATAAATTTGAAGTCTAATACCAACTAAAAGGGATTGGATATGAACAAGGTTATAAATCTAAGGCTAATAATCATTTAAAATGGGGCTCGTGAAGTCGGGACCAATTTGTCCGAAAATCCAAGGCTAACACCCCCTCCAAAAACCAAGTTCTATCATTTTTGGGGGGAAAAGTCTATTACCCATAAATTTGAAGTCTAATACCAACTAAAAGGGATTGGATATGAACAAGGTTACAAATCTAAGGCTAATACTCATTTAAAATGGGGCTTGTCGAAGTCGGGACCAATTTGTCCGAAAAATCCAAGGCTAACACCCCCTCCAAAAACCAAGTTCTATCATTTTTGGGGGAAAAGTCTATTACCCATAAATTTGAAGTCTAATACCAACTAAAAGGGATTGGATATGAACAAGGTTATAAATCTAAGGCTAATAATCATTTAAAATGGGGCTTGTTGAAGTCGGGACCAATTTGTCCGAAAATCCAAGGCTAACACCCCCTCCAAAAACCAAAGTTCTATCATTTTTGGGGGAAAAGTCTATTACCCATAAATTTGAAGTCTAATACCAACTAAAAGGGTATTGGATATGAACAAGGTTATAAATCTAAGGCTAATAATCATTTAAAATGGGGCTCGTGAAGTCGGGACCAATTTGTCCGAAAATCCAAGGCTAACACCCCTCCAAAAACCAAGTTCTATCATTTTTGGGGGAAAAGTCTTTTACCCATAAATTTGGAATCTAATACCAACTAAAAGGGATTGGATATGAACAAGGTTAGAAATCTAAGACTAATACTCATTTAAAATGGGGCTTGTCGAGTCGAGACCAACTTTGTCCGAAAATCCAAGGCTAACACCCCCTCCAAAAACCAAGTTCTATCATTTTTGGGGGAAAAGTGTTTTACCCATAAATTTGAAGTCTAATACCAACTAAAAGGGATTGGATATGAACAAGGTTATAAATCTAAGGCTAATACTCATTTAAAATGGGGCTCGTCGAAGTCAGGACCAATTTGTCCGAAAATCCAAGGCTAACACCCCTCCAAAAACCAAGTTCTATCATTTTTGGGGGAAAAGTCTTTTACCCATAAATTTGGAGTCTAATACCAACTAAAAGGGATTGGATATGAACAAGGTTAGAAATCTAAGACTAATACTCATTTAAAATGGGGCTTGTCGAGTCGAGACCAACTTGTCCAAAAATCCAAGGCTAACACCCCTCCAAAAACCAAGTTCTATCATTTTTGGGGGAAAAGTCTATTACCCATAAATTTGAAGTCTAATACCAACTAAAAGGGATTGGATATGAACAAGGTTAGAAATCTAAGACTAATACTCATTTAAAATGGGGCTTGTCGAGTCAGGGACCAACTTTGTCCGAAAAATCCAAGGCTAACACCCCCTCCAAAAACCAAGTTCAATCATTTTTCGGGGAAAAGTCTATTACCCATAAATTTGAAGTCTAATACCAACTAAAAGGGATTGGATATGAACAAGGTTAGAAATCTAAGGCTAATACTCATTTAAAATGGGGCTCGTCGTAGTCGTGACCAATTTGTCCGAAAAATCCAAGGCTAACACCCCCTCCAAAAACCAAGTTCTATCATTTTTGGGGGGGAAAAGTCTATTACCCATAAATTTGAAGTCTAATACCAACTAAAATGGATTGGATATGAACAAGGTTACAAATCTAAGGCTAATAATCATTTAAAATGGGGCTTTGTGAAGTCGGGACCAATTTGTCCGAAAATCCAAGGCTAACACCCCCTCCAAAAACAAAGTTCTATCATTTTGGGGGGAAAAGTCTTTTACCCATAAATTTGAAGTCTAATACCAACTAAAAGGGATTGGATATGAACAAGGTTAGAAATCTAAGACTAATACTCATTTAAAATGGGGCTCGTCGAAGTCGAGACCAATTTGTCCGAAAATCCAAGGCTAACACCCCCTCCAAAAACCAAGTTCTATCATTTTGGGGGAAAAGTCTTTTACCCATAAATTTGGAATCTAATACCAACTAAAGGGGATTGGATATGAACAAGGTTAGAAATCTAAGACTAATACTCATTTAAAATGGGGCTTGTCGAGTCGAGACCAACTTGTCCGAAAAATCCAAGGCTAACACCCCCTCCAAAAACCAAGTTCTATCATTTTTGGGGGAAAAGTGTTTTACCCATAAATTTGAAGTATAATACCAACTAAAAGGGATTGGATATGAACAAGGTTATAAATCTAAGGCTAATACTCATTTAAAATGGGGCTCGTGAAGTCGGGGACCAATTTGTCCGAAAAATCCAAGGCTAACACCCCCTCCAAAAACCAAAGTTCTATCATTTTTGGGGGGAAAAGTCTTTTACCCATAAATTTGGAGTCTAATACCAACTAAAAGGGATTGGATATGAACAAGGTTAGAAATCTAAGACTAATACTCATTTAAAATGGGGCTTGTCGAGTCGAGACCAACTTGTCCGAAAATCCAAGGCTAACACCCCCTCCAAAAACCAAGTTCTATCATTTTTGGGGGAAAAGTCTTTTACCCATAAATTTGAAGTCTAATACCAAACTAAAAGGGATTGGATATGAACAAGGTTATAAATCTAAGGCTAATACTCATTTAAAATGGGGCTCGTCGAGTCAGGGACCAATTTGTCCGAAAAATCCAAGGCTAACACCCCTCCAAAAACCAAGTTAAATCATTTTTTGGGGGAAAAGTCTATTACCCATAAATTTGAAGTCTAATACCAACTAAAAGGGATTGGATATGAACAAGGTTATAAATCTAAGGCTAATACTCATTTAAAATGGGGCTCATCGAGTCAGGGACCAACTTGTCCGAAAATCCAAGGCTAACACCCCTCCAAAAACCAAGTTCAATCATTTTTGGGGGAAAAGTCTATTACCCATAAATTTGAAGTCTAATACCAACTAAAAGGTATTGGATATGAACAAGGTTATAAATCTAAGGCTAATAATCATTTAAAATAGGGCTCGTGAAGTCAGGACGAATTTGTCCGAAAATCCAAGGCTAACACCCCCTCCAAAAACCAGGTTCAATCATTTTCGGGGGAAAAGTCTATTACCCATAAATTTGAAGTCTAATACCAACTAAAAGGGATTGGATATGAACAAGGTTAGAAATCTAAGGCTAATACTTATTTAAAATGGGGCTCGTCGTGTCAGGACCAATTTGTCCGAAAATCCAAGGCTAACACCCCCTCCAAAAACCAAGTTCTATCATTTTGGGGGGAAAAGTCTATTACCCATAAATTTGAAGTCTAATACCAACTAAAAGGGATTGGATATGAACAAGGTTACAAATCTAAGGCTAATAATCATTTAAAATGGGGCTTTTGAAGTCAGGACCAATTTGTCCGAAAATCCAAGGCTAACACCCCCTCCAAAAACAAAGTTCTATCATTTTGGGGGGAAAAGTCTATTACCCATAAATTTGAAGTCTAATACCAACTAAAAGGTATTGGATATGAACAAGGTTATAAATCTAAGGCTAATAATCATTTAAAATGGGGCTCGTGAAGTCAGGACCAATTTGTCCGAAAATCCAAGGCTAACACCCCCTCCAAAAACCAAGTTCTATCATTTTGGGGGAAAAGTCTTTTACCCATAAATTTGAAGTCTAATACCAACTAAAAGGGATTGGATATGAACAAGGTTAGAAATCTAAGACATATACTCATTTAAAATGGGGCTTGTCGAGTCAGGACCAACTTTTCCGAAAATCCAAGGCTAACACCCCCTCCAAAAACCAAGTTCAATCATTTTTGGAGGAAAAGTCTATTAACCATAAATTTGAAGTCTAATACCAACTAAAAGGTATTGGATATGAACAAGGTTATAAATCTAAGGCTAAGAATCATTTAAAATGGGGCTCGTGAAGTCAGGACCAATTTGTCCGAAAATCCAAGTCTAACACCCCCTCCAAAAACCAAAGTTCTATCATTTTTGGGGGGAAAAGTCTATTACCCATAAATTTGAAGTCTAATACCAACTAAAAGGGATTGGATATGAACAAGGTTACAAATATAAGGCTAATAATCATTTAAAATGGGGCTTTTGAAGTCAGGACCAATTTGTCCGAAAATCCAAGGCTAACACCCCCTCCAAAAACAAAGTTCTATCATTTTGGGGGGAAAAGTCTATTACCCATAAATTTGAAGTCTAATACCAACTAAAAGGGATTGGATATGAACAAGGTTACAAATCTAAGGCTAATAATCATTTAAAATGGGGCTTGTTGAAGTCGAGACCAATTTGTCCGAAAATCCAAGGCTAACACCCCCTCCAAAAACCAAAGTTCTATCATTTTGGGGGAAAAGTCTATTACCCATAAATTTGAAGTCTAATACCAACTAAAAGGGTATTGGATATGAACAAGGTTATAAATCTAAGGCTAATAATCATTTAAAATGGGGCTCGTGAAGTCGGGACCAATTTGTCCGAAAAATCCAAGGCTAACACCCCCTCCAAAAACCAAGTTCTATCATTTTTGGGGGAAAAGTCTTTTACCCATAAATTTGGAATCTAATACCAACTAAAAGGGATTGGATATGAACAAGGTTAGAAATCTAAGACTAATACTCATTTCAAAATGGGGCTCGTCGAGTCGTGACCAATTTGTCCGAAAAATCCAAGCCTAACACCCCCTCCAAAAACAAAGTTCAATCATTTTGGGGGAAAAGTCTATTTACCCATATATTTGAAGTCTAATACCAACTAAAAGGGATTGGATATGAACAAGGATAGAAATCTAAGACTAATACTCATTTCAAAATGGGGCTCGTCGAGTCAGACCAATTTGTCCGAAAATCCAAGTCTAACACCCCCTCCAAAAACCAAGTTCTATCATTTTGGGGGGAAAAGTCTATTTACCCATAAATTTGAAGTCTAATACCAACTAAAAGGGATTGGATATGAACAAGGTTATAAATCTAAGGCTAATACTCATTTAAAATGGGGCTCGTGAAGTCAGGGACCAATTTGTCCGAAAAATCCAAGGCTAACACCCCCTCCAAAAACCAAGTTCTATCATTTTTGGGGGAAAAGTCTATTACCCATAAATTTGGAGTCTAATACCAACTAAAAGGGATTGGATATGAACAAGGTTAGAAATCTAAGACTAATACTCATTTAAAATGGGGCTTGTCGAGTCAGGACCAACTTGTCCAAAAATCCAAGGCTAACACCCCCTCCAAAAACCAAGTTCTATCATTTTGGGGGAAAAGTCTTTTACCCATAAATTTGAAGTCTAATACCAACTAAAAGGGATTGGATATGAACAAGGTTAGAAATCTAAGACTAATACTCATTTAAAATGGGGCTTGTCGAGTCAGGACCAACTTGTCCGAAAATCCAAGGCTAACACCCCCTCCAAAAACCAGGTTCAATCATTTTCGGGGGAAAAGTCTATTACCCATAAATTTGAAGTCTAATACCAACTAAAAGGGATTGGATATGAACAAGGTTAGAAATCTAAGGCTAATACTTATTTAAAATGGGGCTCGTCGTGTCAGGACCAATTTGTCCGAAAATCCAAGGCTAACACCCCCTCCAAAAACCAAGTTCTATCATTTTGGGGGGAAAAGTCTATTACCCATAAATTTGAAGTCTAATACCAACTAAAATGGATTGGATATGAACAAGGTTACAAATATAAGGCTAATAATCATTTAAAATGGGGCTTTTGAAGTCAGGACCAATTTGTCCGAAAATCCAAGGCTAACACCCCCTCCAAAAACAAAGTTCTATCATTTTGGGGGGAAAAGTCTTTTACCCATAAATTTGGAGTCTAATACCAACTAAAAGGGATTGGATATGAACAAGGTTAGAAATCTAAGACTAATACTCATTTAAAATGGGGCTTGTCGAGTCAGGACCAATTTGTCCGAAACTCCAAGGCTAACACCCCCTCCAAAAACCAAGTTCTATCATTTTGGGGGAAAAGTCTTTTACCCATAAATTTGGAATCTAATACCAACTAAAGGGGATTGGATATGAACAAGGTTAGAAATCTAAGACTAATACTCATTTAAAATGGGGCTTGTCGAGTCAGGACCAACTTGTCCGAAAATCCAAGGCTAACACCCCCTCCAAAAACCAAGTTCTATCATTTTGGGGGAAAAGTGTTTTACCCATAAATTTGAAGTATAATACCAACTAAAAGGGATTGGATATGAACAAGGTTATAAATCTAAGGCTAATACTCATTTAAAATGGGGCTCGTGAAGTCAGGACCAATTTGTCCGAAAATCCAAGGCTAACACCCCCTCCAAAAACCAAGTTCTATCATTTTGGGGGAAAAGTCTTTTACCCATAAATTTGGAGTCTAATACCAACTAAAAGGGATTGGATATGAACAAGGTTAGAAATCTAAGACTAATACTCATTTAAAATGGGGCTTGTCGAGTCAGGACCAACTTGTCCGAAAATCCAAGGCTAACACCCCCTCCAAAAACCAAGTTCTATCATTTTGGGGGAAAAGTCTTTTACCCATAAATTTGAAGTCTAATACAAACTAAAAGGGATTGGATATGAACAAGGTTATAAATCTAAGGCTAATACTCATTTAAAATGGGGGCTCGCCGAGTCAGACCAATTTGTCCGAAAATCCAAGGCTAACACCCCCTCCAAAAACCAAGTTAAATCATTTTTGGGGGAAAAGTCTATTACCCATAAATTTGAAGTCTAATACCAACTAAAAGGGATTGGATATGAACAAGGTTATAAATCTAAGGCTAATACTCATTTAAAATGGGGCTCATCGAGTCAGACCAACTTGTCCGAAAATCCAAGGCTAACACCCCTCCAAAAACCAAGTTCAATCATTTTTTGGGGGGAAAAGTCTATTACCCATAAATTTGAAGTCTAATACCAACTAAAAGGTATTGGATATGAACAAGGTTATAAATCTAAGGCTAATAATCATTTAAAAATAGGGCTCGTGAAGTCGTGACGAATTTGTCCGAAAATCCAAGGCTAACACCCCTCCAAAAACCGAGTTCAATCATTTTCGGGGGAAAAGTCTATTACCCATAAATTTGAAGTCTAATACCAACTAAAAGGGATTGGATATGAACAAGGTTAGAAATCTAAGGCTAATACTTATTTTAAAATGGGGTTCGTCGTGTCAGACCAATTTGTCCGAAAAATCCAAGGCTAACACCCCCTCCAAAAACCAAGTTCTATCATTTTTGGGGGGAAAAGTCTATTACCCATAAATTTGAAGTCTAATACCAACTAAAAGGGATTGGATATGAACAAGGTTACAAATCTAAGGCTAATAATCATTTAAAATGGGGCTTTTGAAGTCGTGACCAATTTGTCCGAAAATCCAAGGCTAACACCCTCCAAAAACAAAGTTCTATCATTTTGGGGGGGAAAAGTCTATTACCCATAAATTTGAAGTCTAATACCAACTAAAAGGGATTGGATATGAACAAGGTTACAAATCTAAAACTAATACTCATTTAAAATGGGGCTAATACTCATTTAAAATGGGGCTCGTCGAAGTCGGGACCAATTTGTCCGAAAAATCCAAGGCTAACACCCCTCCAAAAACCAAGTTCAATCATTTTTGGGGGAAAAGTCTATTACCCATAAATTTGAAGTCTAATACCAACTAAAAGGGTATTGGATATGAACAAGGTTATAAATCTAAGACTAATAATCATTTAAAATGGGGCTCGTGAAGTCAGGACCAATTTGTCCAAAAATCCAAGGCTAACATCCCCTCCAAAAACAAAGTTCTATCATTTTGGGGGGAAAATTCTATTACCCATAAATTTGAAGTCTAATACCAACTAAAAGGGATTGGATACGAACAAGGTTATAAATCTAAGGGTAATAATCATTTAAAATGGGGCTCGTGAAGTCAGGACCAATTTGTCCGAAAATCCAAGGCTAACACCCCCTCCAAAAACCACGTTCTATCATTTTGGGGGGAAAAGTCTATTACCCATAAATTTGAAGTCTAATACCAACTAAAAGGGATTGGATATGAACAAGGTTATAAATCTAAGGCTAATAATCATTTAAAATGGGGCTCGTGAAGTCAGGACCAATTTGTCCGAAAATCCAAGGCTAACACTCCCTCCAAAAACAAAGTTCTATCATTTTGGGGGGAAAAGTCTATTACCCATAAATTTGAAGTCTAATACCAACTAAAAGGAATTGGATACGAACAAGGTTATAAATCTAAGGCTAATAATCATTTAAAATGGGGATCGTCGTGTTAGGACCAATTTGTCCGAAAATCCAAGGCTAACACCCCCTCCAAAAACCAAGTTCTATCATTTTGGGGGGAAAAGTCTACTACCCATAAATTTCAAGTCTAATACCAACTAAAAGGGTATTGGATATGAACAAGGTTATAAATCTAAGGCTAATAATCATTTAAAATGGGGCTCGTCGAAGTCAGGACCAATTTGTCCGAAAAATCCAAGGCTAACACCCCCTCCAAAAACCAAGTTCTATCATTTTTGGGAGGAAAAGTCTATTACCCATAAATTTGAAGTCTACTACCAACTAAAAGGGATTGGATATGAACAAGGTTATAAATCTAAGGCTAATACTCATTTAAAATGGGGCTCGTCGAGTCAGGACCAATTTGTCCGAAAAATCCAAGGCTAACACCCTCCAAAAACCAAGTTCTATCATTTTTGGGGGGAAAAGTCTATTACCCATAAATTTGAAATCTAATACCAACTAAAAGGTATTGGATATGAACAAGGTTATAAATCTAAGGCTAATAATCATTTAAAAATGGGGCTCGTGAAGTCGTGACCAATTTGTCCGAAAATCCAAGGCTAACACCCCCTCCAAAAACAAAGTTCTATCATTTTGGGGGGAAAATTCTATTACCGATAAATTTGAAGTCTAATACCAACTAAAAGGGATTGGATACGAACAAGGTTATAAATCTAAGGCTAATAATCATTTAAAATGGGGATCGTCAAGTCAGGACCAATTTGTCTGAAAATCCAAGGCTAACACCCCCTCCAAAAACCAAGTTCAATCATTTTTGGGGGAAAAGTCTATTACCCATAAATTTGAAGTCTAATACCAACTAAAAGTTATTGGATATGAACAATGTTATAAATCTAAGACTAATAATCATTTAAAATGGGGCTCGTGAAGTCAGGACCAATTTGTCCAAAAATCCAAGGCTAACATCCCCTCCAAAAACAAAGTTCTATCATTTTGGGGGGAAAATTCTATTACCCATAAATTTGAAGTCTAATACCAACTAAAAGGGATTGGATACGAACAAGGTTATAAATCTAAGGCTAATAATCATTTAAAATGGGGCTCGTGAAGTCAGGACCAATTTGTCCGAAAATCCAAGGCTAACACCCCCTCCAAAAACCAAGTTCTATCATTTTGGGGGGAAAAGTCTATTACCCATAAATTTGAAGTCTAATACCAACTAAAAGGGATTGGATATGAACAAGGTTATAAATCTAAGGCTAATAATCATTTAAAATGGGGCTCGTCGAAGTCGGGACCAATTTGTCCGAAAATCCAAGGCTAACACTCCCCTCCAAAAACAAAGTTCTATCATTTTGGGGGGAAAAGTCTATTACCCATAAATTTGAAGTCTAATACCAACTAAAAGGGAATTGGATATGAACAAGGTTATAAATCTAAGGCTAATAATCATTTAAAATGGGGATCGTCGTAGTCGTGACCAATTTGTCCGAAAATCCAAGGCTAACACCCCTCCAAAAACCAAGTTGTATCATTTTGGGGGGAAAAGTCTATTACCCATAAATTTCAAGTCTAATACCAACTAAAAGGGTATTGGATATGAACAAGGTTATAAATCTAAGGCTAATAATCATTTAAAATGGGGCTCGTGAAGTCGAGACCAATTTGTCCGAAAAATCCAAGGCTAACACCCCCATCCAAAAACCAAGTTCTATCATTTTTGGGGGGAAAAGTCTTTTACCCATAAATTTGAAGTCTAATACCAACTAAAAGGGATTGGATATGAACAAGGTTATAAATCTAAGGCTAATACTCATTTAAAATGGGGCTCGTCGAGTCGTGACCAATTTGTCCGAAAAATCCAAGGCTAACACCCCCTCCAAAAACCAAGTTAAATCATTTTTGGGGGAAAAGTCTATTACCCATAAATTTGAAGTCTAATACCAACTAAAAGGGATTGGATATGAACAAGGTTATAAATCTAAGGCTAATACTCATTTAAAATGGGGCTCATCGAGTCAGGACCAACTTGTCCGAAAATCCAAGGCTAACACCCCCTCCAAAAACCAAGTTCAATCATTTTTGGGGGAAAAGTCTATTACCCATAAATTTGAAGTCTAATACCAACTAAAAGGTATTGGATATGAACAAGGTTATAAATCTAAGGCTAATAATCATTTAAAATAGGGCTCGTGAAGTCAGGACGAATTTGTCCGAAAATCCAAGGCTAACACCCCTCCAAAAACCAAGTTCAATCATTTTCGGGGGAAAAGTCTATTACCCATAAATTTGAAGTCTAATACCAACTAAAAGGGATTGGATATGAACAAGGTTAGAAATCTAAGGCTAATACTTATTTAAAATGGGGCTCGTCGTGTCAGGACCAATTTGTCCGAAAATCCAAGGCTAACACCCCCTCCAAAAACCAAGTTCTATCATTTTGGGGGGAAAAGTCTATTACCCATAAATTTGAAGTCTAATACCAACTAAAAGGGATTGGATATGAACAAGGTTACAAATCTAAGGCTAATAATCATTTAAAATGGGGCTTTTGAAGTCAGGACCAATTTGTCCGAAAATCCAAGGCTAACACCCCCTCCAAAAACAAAGTTCTATCATTTTGGGGGGAAAAGTCTATTACCCATAAATTTGAAGTCTAATACCAACTAAAAGGTATTGGATATGAACAAGGTTATAAATCTAAGCCTAATAATCATTTAAAATGGGGCTCGTGAAGTCAGGACCAATTTGTCCGAAAATCCAAGGCTAACACCCCTCCAAAAACCAAGTTCTATCATTTTTGGGGGAAAAGTCTTTTACCCATAAATTTGAAGTCTAATACCAACTAAAAGGGATTGGATATGAACAAGGTTAGAAATCTAAGACATATACTCATTTAAAATGGGGCTTGTCGAGTCAGGACCAACTTTTCCGAAAATCCAAGGCTAACACCCCCTCCAAAAACCAAGTTCAATCATTTTTGGAGGAAAAGTCTATTAACCATAAATTTGAAGTCTAATACCAACTAAAAGGTATTGGATATGAACAAGGTTATAAATCTAAGGCTAAGAATCATTTAAAATGGGGCTCGTGAAGTCAGGACCAATTTGTCCGAAAATCCAAGTCTAACACCCCCTCCAAAAACCAAATTCTATCATTTTGGGGGGAAAAGTCTATTACCCCTAAATTTGAAGTCTAATACGAACTAAAAGGGATTGGATATGAACAAGGTTACAAATATAAGGCTAATAATCATTTAAAATGGGGCTTTTGAAGTCAGGACCAATTTGTCCGAAAATCCAAGGCTAACACCCCCTCCAAAAACAAAGTTCTATCATTTTGGGGGGAAAAGTCTATTACCCATAAATTTGAAGTCTAATACCAACTAAAAGGGATTGGATATGAACTAGGTTACAAATATAAGGCTAATAATCATTTAAAATGGGGCTTTTGAAGTCAGGACCAATTTGTCCGAAAATCCAAGGCTAACACCCCCTCCAAAAACAAAGTTCTATCATTTTGGGGGGAAAAGTCTATTACCCATAAATTTGAAGTCTAATACCAACTAAAAGGTATTGGATATGAACAAGGTTATAAATCTAAGGCTAATAATCATTTAAAATGGGGCTCGTGAAGTCAGGACCAATTTGTCCGAAAAACCAAGGCTAACACCCCCTCCAAAAACCAAGTTCTATCATTTTGGGGGAAAAGTCTTTTACCCATAAATTTGGAATCTAATACCAACTAAAAGGGATTGGATATGAACAAGGTTAGAAATCTAAGACTAATACTCATTCAAAATGGGGCTCGTCGAGTCAGGACCAATTTGTCCGAAAATCCAAGCCTAACACCCCCTCCAAAAACCAAGTTCTATCATTTTGGGGGAAAAGTCTTTTACCCATAAATTTGGAATCTAATACCAACTAAAAGGGATTGGATATGAACAAGGTTAGAAATCTAAGACTAATACTCATTTAAAATGGGGCTTGTCGAGTCAGGACCAACTTGTCCGAAAATCCAAGGCTAACACCCCCTCCAAAAACCAAGTTCTATCATTTTGGGGGAAAAGTGTTTTACCCATAAATTTGAAGTATAATACCAACTAAAAGGGATTGGATATGAACAAGGTTATAAATCTAAGGCTAATACTCATTTAAAATGGGGCTCGTGAAGTCAGGACCAATTTGTCCGAAAATCCAAGGCTAACACCCCCTCCAAAAACCAAGTTCTATCATTTTGGGGGAAAAGTCTTTTACCCATAAATTTGGAGTCTAATACCAACTAAAAGGGATTGGATATGAACAAGGTTAGAAATCTAAGACTAATACTCATTTAAAATGGGGCTTGTCGAGTCAGGACCAACTTGTCCGAAAATCCAAGGCTAACACCCCCTCCAAAAACCAAGTTCTATCATTTTGGGGGAAAAGTCTTTTACCCATAAATTTGAAGTCTAATACCAACTAAAAGGGATTGGATATGAACAAGGTTATAAATCTAAGGCTAATACTCATTTAAAATGGGGCTCGTCGAGTCAGGACCAATTTGTCCGAAAATCCAAGGCTAACACCCCCTCCAAAAACCAAGTTAAATCATTTTTGGGGGAAAAGTCTATTACCCATAAATTTGAAGTCTAATACCAACTAAAAGGTATTGGATATGATAAAGGTTATAAATCTAAGGCTAATAATCATTTAAAATGGGGCTCGTGAAGTCAGGACCAATTTGTCCGAAAATCCAAGGCTAACACCCCCTCCAAAAACCAAGTTCTATCATTTTGGGGGAAAAGTCTTTTACCCATAAATTTGGAATCTAATACCAACTAAAAGGGATTGGATATGAACAAGGTTAGAAATCTAAGACTAATACTCATTCAAAATGGGGCTCGTCGAGTCAGGACCAATTTGTCCGAAAATCCAAGCCTAACACCCCCTCCAAAAACAAAGTTCAATCATTTTGGGGGGAAAAGTCTTTTACCCATATATTTGAAGTCTAATACCAACTAAAAGGGATTGGATATGAACAAGGATAGAAATCTAAGACTAATACTCATTCAAAATGGGGCTCGTCGAGTCAGGACCAATTTGTCCGAAAATCCAAGTCTAACACCCCCTCCAAAAACCAAGTTCTATCATTTTGGGGGGCCAATAAATTTAAAGTCTAATACCAACTAAAAGGGATTGGATATGAACAAGGTTATAAATCTAAGGCTAATACTCATTTAAAATGGGGCTCATCGAGTCAGGACCAACTTGTCCGAAAATCCAAGGCTAACACCCACTCCAAAAACCAAGTTCAATCATTTTCGGGGGAAAAGTCTATTACCCATAAATTTGAAGTCTAATACCAACTAAAAGGTATTGGATATGAACAAGGTTATAAATCTAAGGCTAATAATCATTTAAAATAGGGCTCGTAAAAGTCAGGACCAATTTGTCCGAAAATCCAAGGCTAACACCCCCTCCAAAAACCAAGTTCAATCTTTTTTGGGGGAAAAGTCTATTACCCATAAATTTGAAGTCTAATACCAATTAAAAGGGATGGGATATGAACAAGGTTAGAAATCTAAGGCTAATACTCATTTAAAATGGGGCTCGTCGTGTCAGGACCAATTTGTCCGAAAATCCAAGGCTAACACCCCTCCAAAAACCAAGTTCTATCATTTTTGGGGGGAAAAGTCTATTACCCATAAATTTGAAGTCTAATACCAACTAAAAGGGATTGGATATGAACAAGGTTATAAATCTAAGGCTAATAATCATTTAAAATGGGGCTTTTGAAGTCAGGACCAATTTGTCCAAAAATCCAAGGCTAACACCCCCTCCAAAAACCAAGTTCTATCATTTTGGGGGGAAAAGTCTATTACCCATAAATTTGAAGTCTAATACCGACTAAAAGGTATTGGATATGAACAAGGTTATAAATCTAAGGCTAATAATCATTAAAATGGGGCTCGTGAAGTCAGGACCAATTTGTCCGAAAATCCAAGGCTAACACCCCCTCCAAAAACCAAGTTCTATCATTTTGGGGGAAAAGTCTTTTACCCATAAATTTGAAGTCTAATACCAACTAAAAGGGATTGGATATGAACAAGGTTAGAAATCTAAGACTAATACTCATTTAAAATGGGGCTTGTCGAGTCAGGACCAACTTGTCCGAAAATCCAAGGCCAACACCCCCTCCAAAAACCAAGTTCTATCATTTTGGGGGGAAAAGTCTATTACCCATAAATTTGAAGTCTAATACCAACTAAAAGGTATTGGATATGATAAAGGTTATAAATCTAAGGCTAATAGTCATTTAAAATGGGGCTCGTGAAGTCAGGACCAATTTGTCCGAAAATCCAAGGCTAACAACCCCTCCAAAAACCAAGTTCTATCATTTTGGGGGGAGAAGTCTATTACCCATAAATTTGAAGTCTAATACCAACTAAAAGGGATTGGATATGAACAAGGTTACAAAACTAAGGCTAATACTCATTTAAAATGGGGCTAATAATCATTTAAAATGGGGCTCGTCGAGTCAGGACCAAATTGTCCGAAAATCCAAGGCTAACACCCCCTCCAAAAACCAAGTTCAATCATTTTTGGGGGAAAAGTCTATTACCCATAAATTTGAAGTCTAATACCAACTAAAAGTTATTGGATATGAACAAGGTTATAAATCTAAGACTAATAATCATTTAAAATGGGGCTCGTGAAGTCAGGACCAATTTGTCCGAAAATCCAAGGCTAACACCCCCTCCAAAAACAAAGTTCTATCATTTTGGGGGGAAAAGTCTATTACCCATAAATTTGAAGTCTAATACCAACTAAAAGGAATTGGATACGAACAAGGTTATAAATCTAAGGCTAATAATCATTTAAAATGGGGATCGTCGTGTCAGGACCAATTTGTCCGAAAATCCAAGGCTAACACCCTCCAAAAACCAAGTTCTATCATTTTGGGGGGAAAAGTCTACTACCCATAAATTTCAAGTCTAATACCAACTAAAAGGTATTGGATATGAACAAGGTTATAAATCTAAGGCTAATAATCATTTAAAATGGGGCTCGTGAAGTCAGGACCAATTTGTCCGAAAAATCCAAGGCTAACACCCCCTCCAAAAACCAAGTTCTATCATTTTGGGAGGAAAAGTCTATTACCCATAAATTTGAAGTCTACTACCAACTAAAAGGGATTGGATATGAATAAGGTTATAAATCTAAGGCTAATACTCATTTAAAATGGGGCTCGTCGAGTCAGGACCAATTTGTCCGAAAATCCAAGGCCAACACCCCTCCAAAAACCAAGTTCTATCATTTTGGGGGGAAAAGTCTATTACCCATAAATTTGAAGTCTAATACCAACTAAAAGGTATTGGATATGGACAAGGTTATAAATCTAAGGCTAATAATCATTTAAAATGGGGCTCGTGAAGTCAGGACCAATTTGTCCGAAAATCCAAGGCTAACAACCCCTCCAAAAACCAAGTTCTATCATTTTGGGTGGAAAAGTCTATTACCCATAAATTTGAAGTCTAATACCAAGTAAAAGGGATTGGATATGAACAAGGTTACAAATCTAAGGCTAATAATCATTTAAAATGGGGCTCGTCGAGTCAGGACCAATTTGTCCGAAAATCCAAGGCTAACACCCCCTCCAAAAACCAAGTTCAATCATTTTTGGGGTAAAAGTCTATTACCCATATATTTGAAGTCTAATACCAACTAAAACGTATTGGATAAGAACAAGGTTATAAATCTAAGGCTAATAATCATTTAAAATGGGGCTCGTGAAGTCAGGACCAATTTGTCCGAAAATCCAAGGCTAACACCCCCTCCAAAAACAAAGTTATATCATTTTGGGGGGAAAAGTCTATTACCCATAAATTTGAAGTCTAATACCAACTAAAAGGGATTGGATACGAACAAGGTTATAAATCTAAGGCTAATAATCATTTAAAATGGGGCTCGTGAAGTCAGGACCAATTTGTCCGAAAATCCAAGGTAACACCCCCTCCACAAACAAAGTTCTATCATTTTGGGGGGAAAAGTCTATTACCCATAAATTTGAAGTCTAATACCAACTAAAAGGTATTGGATACGAACAAGGTTATAAATCTAAGGCTAATAATCATTTAAAATGGGGCTCGTGAAGTCAGGACCAATTTGTCCGAAAATCCAAGGCTAACACCCCCTCCAAAAACCAAGTTCAATCATTTTTGGGGGAAAAGTCTATTACCCATAAATTTGAAGTCTAATACCAACTAAAAGGGATTGGATATGAACAAGGTTAGAAATCTAAGGCTAATACTCATTTAAAATGGGGCTCGTCGTGTCAGGACCAATTTGTCCGAAAATCCAAGGCTAACACCCCCTCCAAAAACAAAGTTCTATCATTTTGGGGGGAAAAGTCTATTACCCATAAATTTAAAGTCTAATACCAACTAAAAGGAATTGGATACGAACAAGGTTATAAATCTAAGGCTAATAATCATTTAAAATGGGGATCGTCGTGTCAGGACCAATTTATCCGAAAATCCAAGGCTAACACCCTCCAAAAACCAAGTTCTATCATTTTGGGGGGAAAAGTCTACTACCCATAAATTTCAAGTCTAATACCAACTAAAAGGTATTGGATATGAACAAGGTTATAAATCTAAGGCTAATAATCATTTAAAATGGGGCTCGTGAAGTCAGGACCAATTTGTCCGAAAATCCAAGGCTAACACCGCCTCCAAAAACCAAGTTCTATCATTTTGGGAGGAAAAGTCTATTACCCATAAATTTGAAGTCTACTACCAACTAAAAGGGATTGGATATGAAAAAGGTTATAAATCTAAGGCTAATACTCATTTAAAATGGGGCTCGTCGAGTCAGGACCAATTTGTCCGAAAATCCAAGGCCAACACCCCTCCAAAAACCAAGTTCTATCATTATTGGGGGGAAAAGTCTATTACCCATAAATTTGAAGTCTAATACCAACTAAAAGGTATTGGATATGGACAAGGTTATAAATCTAAGGCTAATAATCATTTCAAATGGGGCTCGTGAAGTCAGGACCAATTTGTCCGAAAATCCAAGGCTAACACCCTCCAAAAACAAAGTTCTATCATTTTGGGGGGAAAAGTCTATTACCCATAAATTTGAAGTCTAATACCAACTAAAAGGGAATTGGATATGAACAAGGTTATAAATCTAAGGCTAATAATCATTTAAAATGGGGATCGTCGTAGTCGTGACCAATTTGTCCAAAAATCCAAGGCTAACACCCCCTCCAAAAACCAAGTTCTATCATTTTTGGGGGGAAAAGTCTACTACCCATAAATTTCAAGTCTAATACCAACTAAAAGGTATTGGATATGAACAAGGTTATAAATCTAAGGCTAATAATCATTTAAAATGGGGCTCGTGAAGTCAGACCAATTTGTCCGAAAATCCAAGGCTAACACCCCCTCCAAAAACCAAGTTCTATCATTTTGGGAGGAAAAGTCTATTACCCATAAATTTGAAGTCTACTACCAACTAAAAGGGATTGGATATGAACAAGGTTATAAATCTAAGGCTAATACTCATTTAAAATGGGGCTCGTCGAGTCAGGACCAATTTGTCCGAAAATCCAAGGCCAACACCCCCTCCAAAAACCAAGTTCTATCATTTTGGGGGGAAAAGTCTATTACCCATAAATTTGAAGTCTAATACCAACTAAAACGTATTGGATAAGAACAAGGTTATAAATCTAAGGCTAATAATCATTTAAAATGGGGCTCGTGAAGTCAGGACCAATTTGTCCGAAAATCCAAGGCTAACACCCCCTCCAAAAACAAAGTTCTATCATTTTGGGGGGAAAAGTCTATTACCCATAAATTTGAAGTCTAATACCAACTAAAAGGTATTGGATACGAACAAGGTTATAAATCTAAGGCTAATAATCATTTAAAATGGGGCTCGTGAAGTCGAGACCAATTTGTCCGAAAAATCCAAGGCTAACACCCCCCCAAGAACCAAGTTCAATCATTTTTGGGGGAAAAGTCTATTACCCATAAATTTGAAGTCTAATACCAACTAAAAGGGATTGGATATGAACAAGGTTAGAAATCTAAGGCTAATACTCATTTAAAATGGGGCTCGTCGAAGTCGAGACCAATTTGTCCGAAAATCCAAGGCTAACACCCCTCCAAAAACCAAGTTCTATCATTTTTGGGGGGAAAAGTCTATTACCCATAAATTTGAAGTCTAATACCAACTAAAAGGGTATTGGATATGAACAAGGTTATAAATCTAAGGCTAATACTCATTTAAAATGGGGCTCGTGAAGTCGTGACCAATTTGTCCGAAAAATCCAAGGCTAACACCCCTCCAAAAACCAAGTTCTATCATTTTTGGGGGGAAAAGTCTATTACCCATAAATTTGAAGTCTAATACCAACTAAAAGGGATTGGATATGAACAAGGTTATAAATCTAAGGCTAATACTCATTTAAAATGGGGCTCGTCGAGTCGAGACCAATTTGTCCGAAAAATCCAAGGCTAACACCCCTCCAAAAACCAAGTTCAATCATTTTTGGGGGGAAAAGTCTATTACCCATAAATTTGAAGTCTAATACCAACTAAAAGGTATTGGATATGAACAAGGTTATAAATCTAAGGCTAATACTCATTTAAAATGGGGCTCGTCGAAGTCGAGACCAATTTGTCCGAAAATCCAAGGCTAACACCCCCTCCAAAAACCAAGTTCTATCATTTTTGGGGGGGAAAAGTCTATTACCCATAAATTTGAAGTCTAATACCAACTAAAAGGGATTGGATATGAACAAGGTTATAAATCTAAGGCTAATACTCATTTAAAATGGGGCTCGTCGAAGTCAGACCAATTTGTCCGAAAATCCAAGGCTAACACCCCTCCAAAAACCAAGTTCAATCATTTTTTGGGGGAAAAGTCTATTACCCATAAATTTGAAGTCTAATACCAACTAAAAGGTATTGGATATGAACAAGGTTATAAATCTAAGGCTAATAATCATTTAAAATGGGGCTCGTGAAGTCGTGACCAATTTGTCCGAAAATCCAAGGCTAACACCCCTCCAAAAACCAAGTTCAATCATTTTTGGGGGAAAAGTCTATTACCCATAAATTTGAAGTCTAATACCAACTAAAAGGGATTGGATATGAACAAGGTTAGAAATCTAAGGCTAATACTCATTTAAAATGGGGCTCGTCGAGTCGGGACCAATTTGTCCGAAAAATCCAAGGCTAACACCCCTCCAAAAACCAAGTTCTATCATTTTTGGGGGAAAAGTCTATTACCCATAAATTTGAAGTCTAATACCAACTAAAAGGTATTGGATATGAACAAGGTTATAAATCTAAGGCTAATACTCATTTAAAATGGGGCTCGTGAAGTCGTGACCAATTTGTCCGAAAATCCAAGGCTAACACCCCCTCCAAAAACCAAGTTCTATCATTTTTGGGGGGAAAAGTCTATTACCCATAAATTTGAAGTCTAATACCAACTAAAAGGTATTGGATATGAACAAGGTTATAAATCTAAGGCTAATAATCATTTAAAATGGGGCTCGTGAAGTCGAGACCAATTTGTCCGAAAAATCCAAGGCTAACACCCCCTCCAAAAAACCAAGTTCTATCATTTTTGGGGGAAAAGTCTATTACCCATAAATTTGAAGTCTAATACCAACTAAAAGGGATTGGATATGAACAAGGTTAGAAATCTAAGGCTAATACTCATTTAAAATGGGGCTCGTCGAAGTCGAGACCAATTTGTCCGAAAATCCAAGGCTAACACCCTCCAAAAACCAAGTTCTATCATTTTTGGGGGAAAAGTCTATTACCCATAAATTTGAAGTCTAATACCAACTAAAAGGGTATTGGATATGAACAAGGTTATAAATCTAAGGCTAATACTCATTTAAAATGGGGCTCGTGAAGTCGAGACCAATTTGTCCGAAAAATCCAAGGCTAACACCCCTCCAAAAACCAAGTTCTATCATTTTTGGGGGGAAAAGTCTATTACCCATAAATTTGAAGTCTAATACCAACTAAAAGGGATTGGATATGAACAAGGTTATAAATCTAAGGCTAATACTCATTTAAAATGGGGCTCGTCGAGTCGTGACCAATTTGTCCGAAAAATCCAAGGCTAACACCCCCTCCAAAAAACCAAGTTCAATCATTTTTGGGGGGAAAAGTCTATTACCCATAAATTTGAAGTCTAATACCAACTAAAAGGGATTGGATATGAACAAGGTTATAAATCTAAGGCTAATAATCATTTAAAATGGGGCTCGTGAAGTCGGGACCAATTTGTCCGAAAAATCCAAGGCTAACACCCTCCAAAAACCAAGTTCAATCATTTTTGGGGGAAAAGTCTATTACCCATAAATTTGAAGTCTAATACCAACTAAAAGGGATTGATATGAACAAGGTTAGAAATCTAAGGCTAATACTCATTTAAAATGGGGCTCGTCGAGTCGAGACCAATTTGTCCGAAAAATCCAAGGCTAACACCCCTCCAAAAACCAAAGTTCTATCATTTTTGGGGGAAAAGTCTATTACCCATAAATTTGAAGTCTAATACCAACTAAAAGGTATTGGATATGAACAAGGTTATAAATCTAAGGCTAATAATCATTTAAAATGGGGCTCGTGAAGTCGTGACCAACTTTGTCCGAAAATCCAAGGCTAACACCCCTCCAAAAACCAAGTTCTATCATTTTTGGGGGGAAAAGTCTATTACCCATAAATTTGAAGTCTAATACCAACTAAAAGGGTATTGGATATGAACAAAGGTTAGAAATCTAAGGCTAATACTCATTTAAAATGGGGCTCGTGAAGTCGGGACCAATTTGTCCGAAAATCCAAGGCTAACACCCCCTCCAAAAACCAAGTTCTATCATTTTTGGGGGGAAAAGTCTATTACCCATAAATTTGAAGTCTAATACCAACTAAAAGGGATTGGATATGAACAAGGTTATAAATCTAAGGCTAATACTCATTTAAAATGGGGCTCGTCGAAGTCAGGGACCAATTTGTCCGAAAAATCCAAGGCTAACACCCCCTCCAAAAACCAAGTTCTATCATTTTGGGGGGAAAAGTCTATTACCCATAAATTTGAAGTCTAATACCAACTAAAAGGGATTGGATATGAACAAGGTTAGAAATCTAAGGCTAATACTCATTTAAAATGGGGCTCGTCGAGTCGAGACCAATTTGTCCGAAAAATCCAAGGCTAACACCCCCCTCAAAAACCAAGTTCTATCATTTTTGGGGGGAAAAGTCTATTACCCATAAATTTGAAGTCTAATACCAACTAAAAGGGATTGGATATGAACAAGGTTATAAATCTAAGGCTAATAATCATTTAAAATGGGGCTCGTGAAGTCGGGACCAATTTGTCCGAAAATCCAAGGCTAACACCCCTCCAAAAACCAAGTTCAATCATTTTTGGGGGAAAAGTCTATTACCCATAAATTTGAAGTCTAAATACCAACTAAAAGGGATTGGATATGAACAAGGTTAGAAATCTAAGGCTAATACTCATTTAAAATGGGGCTCGTCGAAGTCATGACCAATTTGTCCGAAAAATCCAAGGCTAACACCCCTCCAAAAACCAAAGTTCTATCATTTTTGGGGGAAAAGTCTATTACCCATAAATTTGAAGTCTAATACCAACTAAAAGGGTATTGGATATGAACAAGGTTATAAATCTAAGGCTAATAATCATTTAAAATGGGGCTCGTGAAGTCAGACCAACTTTGTCCGAAAAATCCAAGGCTAACACCCCTCCAAAAACCAAGTTCTATCATTTTTGGGGGAAAAGTCTATTACCCATAAATTTGAAGTCTAATACCAACTAAAAGGTATTGGATATGAACAAGGTTATAAATCTAAGGCTAATAATCATTTAAAATGGGGCTCGTGAAGTCGGGACCAATTTGTCCGAAAATCCAAGGCTAACACCCCTCCAAAAACCAAGTTCTATCATTTTTGGGGGGAAAAGTCTATTACCCATAAATTTGAAGTCTAATACCAACTAAAAGGGATTGGATATGAACAAGGTTAGAAATCTAAGACTAATACTCATTTAAAATGGGGCTCGTCGAGTCGAGACCAATTTGTCCGAAAAATCCAAGGCTAACACCCCCTCCAAAAACAAAGTTCTATCATTTTGGGGGGAAAAGTCTATTACCCATAAATTTGAAGTCTAATACCAACTAAAAGGGATTGGATATGAACAAGGTTATAAATCTAAGACTAATACTCATTTAAAATGGGGCTCGTCGAGTCGTGACCAATTTGTCCGAAAATCCAAGGCTAACACCCCTCCAAAAACCAAGTTCTATCATTTTGGGGGGAAAAGTCTATTACCCATAAATTTGAAGTCTAATACCAACTAAAAGGGATTGATATGAACAAGGTTATAAATCTAAGGCTAATACTCATTTAAAATGGGGCTCGTCGAGTCAGGGACCAATTTGTCCGAAAAATCCAAGTCCAACACCCCCTCCAAAAACCAAAGTTCTATCATTTTTGGGGGAAAAGTCTATTACCCATAAATTTGAAGTCTAATACCAACTAAAAGGGTATTGGATATGAACAAGGTTATAAATCTAAGGCTAATAATCATTTAAAATGGGGCTCGTGAAGTCGAGACCAATTTGTCCGAAAATCCAAGGCTAACACCCCCTCCAAAAACCAAGTTCTATCATTTTTGGGGGAAAAGTCTATTACCCATAAATTTGAAGTCTAATACCAACTAAAAGGGATTGGATATGAACAAGGTTATAAATCTAAGGCTAATACTCATTTAAAATGGGGCTCGTCGAGTCGAGACCAATTTGTCCGAAAATCCAAGTCTAACACCCCCTCCAAAAACCAAGTTCTATCATTTTTGGGGGGGAAAAGTCTATTACCCATAAATTTGAAGTCTAATACCAACTAAAAGGTATTGGATATGAACAAGGTTATAAATCTAAGGCTAATAATCATTTAAAATGGGGCTCGTGAAGTCAGACCAATTTGTCCGAAAAATCCAAGGCTAACACCCCCTCCAAAAACCAAGTTCTATCATTTTTGGGGGGAAAAGTCTATTACCCATAAATTTGAAGTCTAATACCAACTAAAAGGGTATTGGATATGAACAAGGTTATAAATCTAAGGCTAATACTCATTTAAAATGGGGCTCGTGAAGTCGTGACCAATTTGTCCGAAAAATCCAAGGCTAACACCCCCTCCAAAAACCAAGTTCTATCATTTTTGGGGGGAAAAGTCTATTACCCATAAATTTGAAGTCTAATACCAACTAAAAAGGGATTGGATATGAACAAGGTTATAAATCTAAGGCTAATACTCATTTAAAATGGGGCTCGTCGAAGTCGAGACCAATTTGTCCGAAAATCCAAGGCTAACACCCCTCCAAAAACCAAGTTCTATCATTTTTGGGGGAAAAGTCTATTACCCATAAATTTGAAGTCTAATACCAACTAAAAGGGATTGGATATGAACAAGGTTAGAAATCTAAGGCTAATACTCATTTAAAATGGGGCTCGTGAAGTCGGGACCAATTTGTCCGAAAATCCAAGGCTAACACCCCCTCCAAAAACCAAGTTCAATCATTTTTGGGGGAAAAGTCTATTACCCATAAATTTGAAGTCTAATACCAACTAAAAGGGATTGATATGAACAAGGTTATAAATCTAAGGCTAATAATCATTTAAAATGGGGCTCGTGAAGTCGGGACCAATTTGTCCGAAAAATCCAAGGCTAACACCCCTCCAAAAACCAAGTTCAATCATTTTTGGGGGAAAAGTCTATTACCCATAAATTTGAAGTCTAATACCAACTAAAAGGGATTGGATATGAACAAGGTTAGAAATCTAAGGCTAATACTCATTTAAAATGGGGCTCGTCGAAGTCGGGACCAATTTGTCCGAAAAATCCAAGGCTAACACCCCCTCCAAAAACAAAGTTCTATCATTTTTGGGGGGAAAAGTCTATTACCCATAAATTTGAAGTCTAATACCAACTAAAAGGGATTGGATATGAACAAGGTTATAAATCTAAAGACTAATACTCATTTAAAATGGGGCTCGTCGAAGTCGGGACCAATTTGTCCGAAAATCCAAGGCTAACACCCCCTCCAAAAAAACCAAAGTTCTATCATTTTTGGGGGGAAAAGTCTATTACCCATAAATTTGAAGTCTAATACCAACTAAAAGGGATTGGATATGAACAAGGTTATAAATCTAAGGGCTAATACTCATTTAAAATGGGGCTCGTCGAGTCGGGACCAATTTGTCCGAAAAATCCAAGTCCAACACCCCCTCCAAAAACAAAGTTCTATCATTTTTGGGGGAAAAGTCTATTACCCATAAATTTGAAGTCTAATACCAACTAAAAGGGTATTGGATATGAACAAGGTTATAAATATAAGGCTAATAATCATTTAAAATGGGGACTCGTGAAGTCGAGACCAATTTGTCCGAAAAATCCAAGGCTAACACCCCCTCCAAAAACCAAGTTCTATCATTTTTGGGGGAAAAGTCTTTTACCCATAAATTTGAAGTCTAATACCAACTAAAAAGGGATTGGATATGAAACAAAGGTTAGAAATCTAAGTCTAATAATCATTTAAAATGGGGCTCGTGAAGTCGGGACCAATTTGTCCGAAAATTCCAAGGCTAACACCCCTCCAAAAACCAAGTTCAATCATTTTTGGGGGGAAAAGTCTATTACCCATAAATTTGAAGTCTAATACCAACTAAAAGGTATTGGATATGAACAAGGTTATAAATCTAAGGCTAATAATCATTTAAAATGGGGCTCGTGAAGTCGGGACCAATTTGTCCGAAAATCCAAGGCTAACACCCCCTCCAAAAAACCAAGTTCTATCATTTTGGGGGGAAAAGTCTTTTACCCATAAATTTGAAGTCTAATACCAACTAAAATGGATTGGATATGAACAAGGTTAGAAATCTAAGACTAATACTCATTTAAAATGGGGCTTGTAGAGTCAGGACCAACTTGTCCGAAAATCCAAGGCTAACACCCCCTCCAAAAACCAAGTTCTATCATTTTGGGGGGAAAAGTCTATTACCCATAAATTTGAAGTCCAATACCAACTAAAAGGTATTGGATATGAACAAGGTTATAAATCTAAGGCTAATAATCATTTAAAATGGGGCTCGTGAAGTCAGGACCAATTTGTCCGAAAATCCAAGGCTAACACCCCCTCCAAAAACCAAGTTCAATCATTTTTGGGGGAAAAGTCTATTACCCATAAATTTGAAGTCTAATACCAACTAAAAGGGATTGGATATGAACAAGGTTATAAATCTAAGGCTAATAATCATTTAAAATGGGGCTCGTCGAAGTCGGGACCAATTTGTCCAAAAATCCAAGGCTAACACCCCCTCCAAAAACCAAGTTCAATCATTTTTGGGGGAAAAGTCTATTACCCATAAATTTGAAGTCAAATACCAACTAAAAGGGATTGGATATGAACAAGGTTAGAAATCTAAGGCTAATACTCATTTAAAATGGGGCTCGTCGTAGTCGTGACCAATTTGTCCGAAAAATCCAAGGCTAACACCCCCTCCAAAAACAAAGTTCTATCATTTTTGGGGGAAAAGTCTATTACCCATAAATTTGAAGTCTAATACCAACTAAAAGGGATTGGATATGAACAAGGTTATAAATCTAAAGACTAATACTCGTTTAAAATGGGGCTCGTCGAGTCGGGACCAATTTGTCCGAAAAATCCAAGGCTAACACCCCCTCCAGAAAACCAAGTTCTATCATTTTTGGGGGAAAAGTCTATTACCCATAAATTTGAAGTCTAATACCAACTAAAAGGGATTGGATATGAACAAGGTTAGAAATCTAAGGCTAATACTCATTTAAAATGGGGCTCGTCGAGTCGAGACCAATTTGTCCGAAAATCCAAGGCTAACACCCCTCCAAAAAACAAAGTTCTATCATTTTTGGGGGGAAAAGTCTTTTACCCATAAATTTGAAGTCTAATACCAACTAAAATGGGATTGGATATGAACAAGGTTATAAATCTAAGACTAATACTCATTTAAAATGGGGCTTGTCGAGTCGGGGACCAACTTTGTCCGAAAATCCAAGGCTAACACCCCTCCAAAAACCAAGTTCTATCATTTTGGGGGGAAAAGTCTATTACCCATAAATTTGAAGTCTAATACCAACTAAAAGGGTATTGGATATGAACAAGGTTAGAAATCTAAGACTAATACTCATTTAAAATGGGGCTCGTCGAGTCGAGACCAATTTGTCCGAAAATCCAAGGCTAACACCCCCTCCAAAAAAAAAGTTCTATCATTTTTGGGGGAAAAGTCTTTTACCCATAAATTTGAAGTCTAATACCAACTAAAAGGGATTGGATATGAACAAGGTTATAAATCTAAGACTAATACTCGCTTTAAAATGGGGCTCGTCGAGTCGGGACCAATTTGTCCGAAAAATCCAAGGCTAACACCCCTCCGTAAAACCAAGTTCTATCATTTTGGGGGGAAAAGTCTATTACCCATAAATTTGAAGTCTAATACCAACTAAAAGGGATTGGATATGAACAAGGTTATAAATCTAAGGCTAATACTCATTTAAAATGGGGCTCGTCGAGTCGTGACCAATTTGTCCGAAAATCCAAGTCCAACACCCCCTCCAAAAACAAAGTTCTATCATTTTTGGGGGGAAAAGTCTATTACCCATAAATTTGAAGTCTAATACCAACTAAAAGGTATTGGATATGTACAAGGTTATAAATATAAGGCAAATAATCATTTAAAATGGGACTCGTGGAAGTCGTGACCAATTTGTCCGAAAAATCCAAGGCTAACACCCCCTCCAAAAACCAAGTTCTATCATTTTTGGGGGAAAAGTCTTTTACCCATAAATTTGAAGTCTAATACCAACTAAAAGGGATTGGATATGAAAAAGGTTAGAAATCTAAGACTAATAATCATTTAAAATGGGGCTCGTGAAGTCAGGACCAATTTGTCCGAAATTCCAAGGCTAACACCCCTCCAAAAACCAAGTTCAATCATTTTTTGGGGGGGAAAAGTCTATTACCCATAAATTTGAAGTCTAATACCAACTAAAAGGTATTGGATATGAACAAGGTTATAAATCTAAGGCTAATAATCATTTAAAATGGGGCTCGTGAAGTCAGGACCAATTTGTCCGAAAATCCAAGGCTAACACCCCCTCCAAAAACCAAGTTCTATCATTTTTGGGGGGAAAAGTCTTTTACCCATAAATTTGAAGTCTAATACCAACTAAAATGGATTGGATATGAACAAGGTTAGAAATCTAAGACTAATACTCATTTAAAATGGGGCTTGTCGAGTCGTGACCAACTTGTCCGAAAAATCCAAGGCTAACACCCCTCCAAAAACCAAGTTCTATCATTTTGGGGGGAAAAGTCTATTACCCATAAATTTGAAGTCCAATACCAAATTAAAGGTATTGGATATGAACAAGGTTATAAATCTAAGGCTAATAATCATTTAAAATGGGGCTCGTGAAGTCAGGACCAATTTGTCCGAAAATCCAAGGCTAACACCCCCTCCAAAAACCAAGTTCTATCATTTTGGGGGGAAAAGTCTATTACCCATAAATTTGAAGTCTAATACCAACTAAAAGGGATTGGATATGAACAAGGTTATAAATCTAAGGCTAATAATCATTTAAAATGGGGCTCGTGAAGTCAGGACCAACTTGTCCGAAAATCCAAGGCTAACACCCCCTCCAAAAACCAAGTTCTATCATTTTGGGGGGAAAAGTCTATTACCCATAAATTTGAAGTCTAATACCAACTAAAAGGGATTGGATATGAACAAGGTTAGAAATCTAAGACTAATACTCATTTAAAATGGGGCTTGTCGAGTCAGGACCAATTTGTCCGAAAATCCAAGGCTAACACCCCCTCCAAAAAAAAAGTTCTATCATTTTGGGGGGAAAAGTCTTTTACCCATAAATTTGAAGTCTAATACCAACTAAAAGGGATTGGATATGAAAAAGGTTAGAAATCTAAGACTAATACTCATTTAAAATGGGGCTCGTCGAGTCGGGACCAATTTGTCCGAAAATCCAAGGCTAACACCCCCTCCAGAAACCAAGTTCTATCATTTTGGGGGGAAAAGTCTATTACCCATAAATTTGAAGTCTAATACCAACTAAAAGGGATTGGATATGAACAAGGTTATAAATCTAAGGCTAATACTCATTTAAAATGGGGCTTGTCGAGTCAGGACCAATTTGTCCGAAAATCCAAGTCTAACACCCCCTCCAAAAACAAAGTTCTATCGTTTTGGGGGGAAAAGTCTATTACCCATAAATTTGAAGTCTAATACAAACTAAAAGGTATTGGATATGAACAAGGTTATAAATATAAGGCTAATAATCATTTAAAATGGGGCTCGTGAAGTCAGGACCAACTTGTCCGAAAATCCAAGGCTAACACCCCCTCCAAAAACCAAGTTCTATCATTTTGGGGGAAAAGTCTTTTACCCATAAATTTGAAGTCTAATACCAACTAAAAGGTATTGGATATGAACAAGGTTATAAATCTAAGGCTAATAATCATTTAAAATGGGGCTCGTGAAGTCAGGACCAATTTGTCCGAAAATCCAAGGCTAACACCCCCTCCAAAAACCAAGTTCAATCATTTTTGGGGGAAAAGTCTATTACCCATAAATTTGAAGTCAAATACCAACTAAAAGGGATTGGATATGAACAAGGTTATAAATCTAAGGCTAATACTCATTTAAAATGGGGCTCGTCGAGTCGAGACCAATTTGTCCGAAAATCCAAGGCTAACACCCCCTCCAAAAACCAAGTTAAATCATTTTTTGGGGGAAAAGTCTATTACCCATAAATTTGAAGTCTAATACCAACTAAAAGGTATTGGATATGAACAAGGTTATAAATCTAAGGCTAATAATCATTTAAAATGGGGCTCGTGAAGTCGGGACCAATTTGTCCGAAAAATCCAAGGCTAACACCCCTCCAAAAACAAAGTTCTATCATTTTGGGGGGAAAAGTCTATTACCCATAAATTTGAAGTCTAATACCAACTAAAAGGGATTGGATATGAACAAGGTTAGAAATCTAAGGCTAATACTCATTTAAAATGGGGCTCGTCGAAGTCGTGACCAATTTGTCCGAAAATCCAAGGCTAACACCCCTCCAAAAACCAAGTTCTATCATTTTGGGGGGAAAAGTCTTTTACCCATAAATTTGAAGTCTAATACCAACTAAAAAGGTATTGGATATGAACAAGGTTAGAAATCTAAGACTAATACTCATTTAAAATGGGGCTTGTCGAGTCGAGACCAACTTGTCCAAAAATCCAAGGCTAACACCCCCTCCAAAACACCAAGTTCTATCATTTTTGGGGGGAAAAGTCTATTACCCATAAATTTGAAGTCTAATACCAACTAAAAGGGATTGGATATGAACAAGGTTTAGAAATCTAAGACTAATACTCATTTAAAATGGGGCATGTAGAGTCGGGACCAACTTGTCCGAAAAATCCAAGGCTAACACCCCCTCCAAAAACCAAGTTCTATCATTTTTGGGGGGAAAAGTCTATTACCCATAAATTTGAAGTCTAATACCAACTAAAAGGGATTGGATATGAACAAGGTTATAAATCTAAGGCTAATACTCATTTAAAATGGGGCTCGTCGAGTCGTGACCAATTTGTCCGAAAATCCAAGTCTAACACCCCCTCCAAAAACCAAAGTTCTATCATTTTTGGGGGGAAAAGTCTATTACCCATAAATTTGAAGTCTAATACCAACTAAAAGGGATTGGATATGAACAAGGTTAGAAATCTAAGGTTAATAATCATTTAAAATGGGGCTCGTGAAGTCGTGACCAATTTGTCCGAAAAATCCAAGGCTAACACCCCCTCCAAAAACCAAGTTCAATCATTTTTTGGGGGAAAAGTCTATTACCCATAAATTTGAAGTCTAATACCAACTAAAAGGGATTGGATATGAACAAGGTTATAAATCTAAGGCTAATACTCATTTAAAATGGGGCTCGTCGAGTCGGGACCAATTTGTCCGAAAAATCCAAGGCTAACACCCCCTCCAAAAACCAAGTTCAAATCATTTTTGGGGGGAAAAGTCTATTACCCATAAATTTGAAGTCTAATACCAACTAAAAGGGATTGGATATGAACAAGGTTAGAAATCTAAGACTAATAATCATTTAAAATGGGGCTCGTGAAGTCAGGACCAATTTGTCCGAAAATCCAAGGCTAACACCCCCTCCAAAAACCAAGTTCAATCATTTTTTGGGGGGAAAAGTCTATTACCCATAAATTTGAAGTCTAATACCAACTAAAAGGTATTGGATATGAACAAGGTTATAAATCTAAGGCTAATAATCATTTAAAATGGGGCTCGTGAAGTCAGGACCAATTTGTCCGAAAATCCAAGGCTAACACCCCCTCCAAAAACCAAGTTCAATCATTTTTGGGGGAAAAGTCTATTACCCATAAATTTGAAGTCAAATACCAACTAAAAGGGATTGGATATGAACAAGGTTATAAATCTAAGGCTAATACTCATTTAAAATGGGGCTCGTCGAGTCAGGACCAATTTGTCCGAAAATCCAAGGCTAACACCCCCTCCAAAAACCAAGTTCAAATCATTTTTTGGGGGGAAAAGTCTATTACCCATAAATTTGAAGTCTAATACCAACTAAAAGGTATTGGATATGAACAAGGTTATAAATCTAAGGCTAATAATCATTTAAAATGGGGCTCGTGAAGTCAGGGACCAATTTGTCCGAAAATCCAAGGCTAACACCCCCTCCAAAAACAAAGTTCTATCATTTTTGGGGGGAAAAGTCTATTACCCATAAATTTGAAGTCTAATACCAACTAAAAGGTATTGGATATGAACAAGGTTAGAAATCTAAGGCTAATAATCATTTAAAATGGGGCTCGTGAAAGTCAGGACCAATTTGTCCGAAAAATCCAAGGCTAACACCCCTCCAAAAACCAAGTTCAATCATTTTTGGGGGAAAAGTCTATTACCCATAAATTTGAAGTCTAATACCAACTAAAAGGGATTGGATATGAAAAAGGTTATAAATCTAAGGCTAATACTCATTTAAAATGGGGCTCGTCGAGTCGTGACCAATTTGTCCGAAAATCCAAGGCTAACACCCCCTCCAAAAACCAAGTTAAATCATTTTTGGGGGAAAAGTCTATTACCCATAAATTTGAAGTCTAATACCAACTAAAAGGGATTGGATATGAACAAGGTTAGAAATCTAAGACTAATAATCATTTAAAATGGGGCTCGTGAAGTCAGGACCAATTTGTCCAAAAATCCAAGGCTAACACGCCCTCCAAAAACCAAGTTCAATCATTTTTGGGGGGAAAAGTCTATTACCCATAAATTTGAAGTCTAATACCAACTAAAAGGTATTGGATATGAACAAGGTTATAAATCTAAGGCTAATAATCATTTAAAATGGGGCTCGTGAAGTCGGGACCAATTTGTCCGAAAAATCCAAGGCTAACACCCCCTCCAAAAACCAAGTTCAATCATTTTTGGGGGGAAAAGTCTATTACCCATAAATTTGAAGTCAAATACCAACTAAAAGGGATTGGATATGAACAAAGGTTATAAATCTAAGGCTAATACTCATTTAAAATGGGGCTTGTCGAAAGTCGGGACCAATTTGTCCGAAAATCCAAGGCTAACACCCCCTCCAAAAAACCAAGTTCAAATCATTTTTTGGGGGAAAAGTCTATTACCCATAAATTTGAAGTCTAATACCAACTAAAAGGTATTGGATATGAACAAGGTTATAAATCTAAGGCTAATAATCATTTAAAATGGGGCTCGTGAAGTCGAGACCAATTTGTCCGAAAATCCAAGGCTAACACCCCCTCCAAAAACAAAGTTCTATCATTTTGGGGGGAAAAGTCTATTACCCATAAATTTGAAGTCTAATACCAACTAAAAGGTATTGGATATGAACAAGGTTATAAATCTAAGGCTAATAATCA